>DWME01002391.1:0-21014 GCA_018244795.1 Parelbella ahira ahira | reverse complement strand
AGTGGTTGCAAGCGCGACTGCCGATCGGGAGGTCATGGGTTCAAATCCCGGCTCGGGTACTATTGAATTTTTCTAATTTAGAATTTCTCTACACCTCTCTAGGCTCTCCATCTATTGCATAGGACTTAAACGTAATTGATGAAATATGTGAGTATACCACACTCCTTTCGTACCCCTTCGGAGATTACAGGCGCGATGTTACGTTTTTTTAAATTTAAAATAGTTATTCTATGTTATAGCGGAAGGTTTCTGGGCAAACCTAAGAAATCGTTTTTGGGTTATATAATTTTTATCTGAAATATTTATTATTTTATTGTTTTTTTTTCCCATTATGTTTTCGCACTACGAAGACTTTGAAAGATTTGCATTTATTACTTATGTACCTACATTCTACAAACCATAGACCACCCACAGTTGTCTGGCAGAAAAAAACAATAAGGCGTTAGGTTTTCTCACTATTACATCTTTAATAGAGGTGTCATAATATTAGTTCAAATAAACAAAGATTTATAGGTAGATCCCCAGACGCGGTCATCTGACCCCTTAAATAGGCAGAGCTTGTGGTATAGTAACCAGAAGGCTCATGACCTAAATACATGCATATTAATAAACACATATAGATATATTTTTACAACCAGACATAAAACAAATTATTAAACCAACACCGAACAATATCTGTCTTGGTTGGGACTCGAACCCTGTCCCGCCGGTTGGCGGACAAGTTCAATAAACATTGGATCAACGAGCCAGTCATAACAGTTGGTATAAAATTTGAAACCATGCTATATTGTCAACATTGCCGTAACTCTAAGCCGTCAGCAACAGATACAAAACTGAGCACAAACTTGATCTTGTTATAACAAACTGAGCCGACAGATAACAATGTTAACAGTGTCGGTCACAGTGTAAACAAACGAATGTGTCTTGTATTGTTATCGTAGCCAAATGGATCGTAGGATCAGTAGTAGATTTTGTGCCATTTTTATTAGAAATGCTCTCGATTATGAGCCGTTCGGCAAAATTTTGTACAAGTCAACTCTCCTTAGGCCGATTTGCAACAGACTTGATGCTCCATCACAAAGCTCGTCTATTCCATAGTGGAACGTAAACGTCGCTGAACGTGGAAGTGTACTTCACTCCTGACCCTACCCCTTCGGGGATTACAGGCGATATCTTATATTATAAGGTTTTTTATTATACGAGTATTGAATATCTATCTGCACACATGGTCATGCTCAATACCTACCTACGCCAATTTCTCAAGTCAAGTTTTGAAAGAGAATTTGTCTAAAGCGTCTGAAGTCTGCCAACCCACGCGTGGCCAGCGTGACAGACTTTGGCCTTAGCCCTCTCATTCTGAGAGGAGACGCATGCTTTATTAGAAGTGGTAGTGGAATGATAAAAGCGTTGCCAAGAATAAACCACATAGTAGTGTACATCACACAGATAGCACTCGTGGAAAACGAGCCTATGCCCCGGAGCTCAGCAGTCAGACTCAGTAACCAATATACATACGGACGGGCCATTGAAAGGTTCTTGCATTAACTCTTAGCCACCCTTATAAACGTAACGTTATAATAATTACCACTTGTGCCATATCTCTCACCCTTTCCTTTACCAATCTCAACAATAGTCGGCGGGAAGAGATCACTGTTCAGTTACTTGTATCTGTAGGTAATGTTATGTTCACAGTTCACACACGTTACATTAAACAATGCATATTTCTTTACCGCGCTTGCAGTCTCATTTGTAATTAATGTCAGCCTTATATTAACATAATATTTACCGTACCTATAATTAATGTTCTCAATTAAATTAGCTATGGATCTAAATATGTATATACATATTATCAAATATTTATATAAAAAGGTTTTCAATCAGTTCGCGAGACTCGCCCTATATTAAATAATTATCCTTAATTATTAAAACATAATCGTCTTAAGAAATTCCAATGAGCCTATTATCTGTGTTTTGAATGTTACTTATTTCTTTGAAGTATTTATCATTGTGGTAAGAAATCGGCGCATCACATAATCGCTTGAAAGCTTGTAAAAAATAATCACTCGACACAAAGCCAGCTATTTTTTTCACGCCCTCATATTACCTTTTAACTGTACCCTTCTAACGCGATATTTTTATATGTATTATTTATTATTATTCTCGGCTCATGGCCTAATCCATGGGACGTATAACTCTGCTATCCCTACAACAGGCGTGATGTTATCGTTGAATTGTAAAATATAGTATAAACTCAGTTGAAGTATTGATAGAACACTTGGACCATCGTGGTTCTTAAGCGGACCTGTCAAAGAAATCTCCTTAAAAAGGACCAAGACATAGATAAGTAGTACAGTACTGACATGTCCTAGAGCGATACTGATAGAATACTATAAAATACCCATATATACCACTACACAAGAGTAATTAATGTAGATAATGAGATAATTTATACTAGAGATAAAACTAAGAATTTAGCAGATGCTCTAGAACAAATGTCACAAATGTACATTGAAAATTACAAAAAACTCACCCTTTAATCCGGAGAGCGACGGTACTAGAACGAAAATAGCTGCGACTTCCTGGAAGACATCCCAATTCTGAAAAACAACGAGACATATTCATTAAGTACAAGTACAACATTACTAATTCATAATTTAATCTGATGCTTCATTAATTCATTATCATTCATTATTGTCATAGAGAATACTATAAATGATTATAGTAACCCACAAAAATCTCTGTCCGCGATAATATAAATTTGTGTTAAATTAGATCAGACGTGATATGTATGCGAGTGAGTAATATAATATCAAAAAACTTCAAGTTTGTTCTTTTTGTCATGCAAACGCTCTGAACCGGAACATGAAGAACTGCATATTTTTAATGTGACTCAGAAATAGACTGAGGGTAATTGAACTTGAAACAATGAACCCATGTTATTTAGCCTTGCTCATTTAGTAACCAAATTGTGTTATCTAATACAATTTAAAAATAAGATTACACTAATAACAGGCCACTACAATGTCCCTTGGGAATGTGTGATTGAAATTATTTGGCAACAATCAACATTCGACAGCAAACAATTATTGTAATATATTGTATGTATATAATTAAGCAAAACGGATTACGATAGAATACAATGAATATCTGATACCAAGAGAATCAAAATAATAATTGGCAGTCAATCATAGAACCATAGAATTAACGGTCTGGTTTCCAAAAGACAGGTTCTGGCTAATTTGGTATCTGTTTGTCATGTAAAGACATCTTGAGATTTTTATTAGAAATTTAACGATTATTTAACGGTAATTTAAATAATACTCACTCTGACAGTGCCCAAGACAAGACCGGCACCGATGGTGCCACCGCCAGCGATGAAGAACGGCACGGCCACTTGCATCAGCGTATTCCACCATCTCTCCTCTTTTTTCTAAACAGGAAATAAATAAAACATGAGATATGTAGTTATAATGGATATTTGTAACAAATACGATAATCAAAAAGATTGACAAAGTGAAACATTGTATCTTGGATCCAATGTTGGATCCAATCTTGGATCAAACGACCTTTGGGATCTGTATATATTTTTCTGAATGTGCATAACGGTACGTCACACATTGAAGGAAGGAACAAGGAAAAGCAGAAAAGGAAAATCATGAAAACACTGGAAGTAAAATAGGGGGAAATAAAGTTACTTTAAGAGATAACTCTTACGGCTACAGTAAAAGAAACATCTGCAAAAATCGAAGAGGCCCTTGTAATGCTTACAAACAAATAATGAACGATTAAACATTTCATGTTATGACGCAAAAACGTGACGGCTTCAAGTAAAGTTCAATAACGTTTTCTTCTATAGAGGTTAACGGGACAGTTTTTGAGTTAATAATAAAAACGACATTGTTCATTTGTTTAATTGTTGTACATTAATTTTTATTAGTGTTCGTCATGACACTGTTTTCTCTATAGCATTGGCTTGAAACATTCACGGATAGCCAAGGAAATTTGAATTCTTCCAGAATTTTTCTTGAACGTTTCGATTTGATTCTTGATACGTTCGCGGAATTTTATGGTGCAAATAATAAAAACAGATTCAAGAAGGCTACAGTCCACATCGGCCGATAAGAATCAAATTTAAATTAGCTAAAAAATAAAAGAAAATTCAATCGTCTCTTCAAACATAACAATTGAAGATTATCTTAATTACTAACACAAACAACTATTGAATAGCACAATCAATGAAAAGCAGCTTCGTTAATTACTATGTATTTCCAGTAAATCATGTCATTACCAAGGGAGACAAAATCATGTTGACTTTTTAAAGCAAGGTTCATATAACAATGTTTATATTAGAGAAAGGGTCAGTAAGTCTGTTTGTCTTTGGAAATTAAATGTTACCAAAGAAATGGACCTAATTACACCTCGTACGTAGCTTCTTATAACTTTTTATGTCAGTATTATTATGAATTCTGTTATGTTCAATTCCCAATGTTAATTTACCAATCTATCCATGTTATAAATAGGGACACGAAGAAAATGAGCTAGATGCGTTTTAACACAGTAAATATATATTCCCGTAAATCAGAGTCTTAATATTGTAACAAAGACAAAAATCTGGATTGAAATGAAACTAATAGAATCAGTTAAATTATAAAAACTAAACTTATCTAGTACATGTGATCTTGAATTGTGGAATTTCACAATAAAGCAAGAAAATTTAATTAAACTACATACAAGGATTCCTACTATTTATGTACGCCAATTATGTTAGTGCTCATCGTATTAATAATAAAATCTTTACCAAGAACTTCATAAAGTTTTTGTGGGACAATTATTTAAATAATAATTTTAATAGTAATAAAATAATTATAATAAAAATAATGGAAAAACTTTCACGAAAGCCTAATCGCATTTCACGTTGATGTCTATGGCCCTTTACACCCAAAAAAATTGCAAGTATCTTTAAAAAACCTAATTTAGGCATTGACTAAGAGTCTAAAGCTAGGAAAAAGCAAAAAATATCCTGAATTTTAAATTTTCATGAAAAGGTGCTCTCACAGCAGCAGCAGCAGTGGTCGCTCATACGCCGCGGCGAGTACTTCGCAGCATGGGTACGAGTCTACGGGCCTCGAGGATTCCCTCTCTGCTCGGGCTGTCTCGGGGGTCAACCGCCCCCCGGCGATTTCACCCCGTCGTCAGACGATGTTGTGGCTTGCATTCGTTACTCGCCGATCATCGATGCTACATAGTATCGTCTAACCCCTCCAGCTCCCGTGGGAGCGGGAAGCCGTCAGGGGGATGAGCGAGCATTTGGAGAATGGCCCAGCAATCCGTGGAGCGCTCTAAAATGCTTACACCTAGTTGGTAAACGGTCCGCCACTATTGGAGGGTATTGCCGACTGTCTACTGTCTTGGCCCGATTGACTTACTTGCCACTCTGTGGCGGCGAAGTCAGTCTCGACGGCGGCGCTGGCGAAGTTAGCGTCGTAGCGTACAATAAGACCGGCAGTTGGTCTGTCGGTAGTGCCCTACTGTCTACTGCTGTCGTTCCTAACCCACATTGCGGAGCACGAATGACAGGACAGGGGTGGAGGTGATGCCGAGTTACTGGGCCTGGCAACCGGAGGAGGTGATTCCAATATCTCGTACTTCATAGAGTGACTGTGGACCAGGCCAGTCCTGGCGCCGGAAGTGGAGGGTGGGGTATGGGATCGTAAACGAGCACTATTAGCATTATCAGCACTATCAGTACTTACAGTTACATCGACTTCCGGTGCCGCTACAGAGGCTATCGCACCGCTTTCATCTTCACTGCTCGAATCAGGTTGTTCGTTCCCCGACGACTCGTCTCCGCAGGCCACCGCTTGCATTGTGAGCGGGGCCTCTCCCTCAGGTGGAGTGGCAGATGTTCGTCGGGGGATTTTGGATGCTTTTCTTGGTATAATTGGCTCGCCTGGAGCGGTGCTCGGACCGGGACTGGGTTCTAACCGAACAGTCACAAGTATTATTTTACCCGTGAAAATGTTCTGGGCGCACGTCTTCCTTTCGGGTTCTGCCGGAACCCGCTTCCGTCTGGCGCCTTGCCTCCCACTCATCTTTTTTTTCTTCGAGTTACGTCTTCGCCGCTATATACCTCCTGGCTCGAGTGAAAGAGTGATTATCACCCCCAGAAGCGGTATGCGCGCGTTATTCACTTTATGGGGTGTAGCACTTGCCTACCCCGCACGGTTCGATTGTTCGTCAGTTGCACACAATCACTCGCAGACGGGTCTTGTTGCGCGATATTCGGCAAAAGGACAGGTGTTCGCGCGCGCCTCAGCCCACTCACGGGTTCGACATCACGGGACGGGATATAGTTCGCAGTGATGCCGTACGCACATGAACGCAGAGGTGCACTCACAATAGTGACAGTTCGGTATAAACCCAAAGTCTCACGATGGTGAGTATTAACTTTTTATTTTAATTTTCTTAAAAAAACTATAATTAAAGTATTCATTATTACCTATTTATTAATTTACTTAACCTGTCATAAGAAAAAACTTTACATTAGGTAAGACTGAAAACAGATTTGCTTTCGAGAAAAACAGATAAACATCACACATTGAACATTTAATCTTTGATTGGCTATAGCATCCCTCCATCATGCAAAACCTTGGTGCCCTTATGTCAACAAATACAGCCAGGTGGTCATATCCATCGTATCATTTGCCCTGTAATGGGCGTATGGGTCTGTACTGTTTATTAATAGGACCTTCTAGATAGAAATCGCCATCTAAGGAATCCTGAAGATATTCGGTTAGTGTACGGACTGGATTTATAGGTAAAGCCGTAGTATAGTCATGTGGCTTATCAGAAAAAGGAATACTCTTCCTGGTTTCTCCATGACCACGCTGTTGCCGATTTTGTCCAGTCGCCGTAGTGTTACGTCCTCTACTGCTCGATTGCATTCGCTGCAAAATAGTGACTCGCGACCGGCTGCTGCTTCTAATCTGATGCAAAGAAGTAGCAGGAAAATCCTCGACTGCCTGACTGCATTTGTAGCGAAGTACAACCACGAGAACAGCCTCTGCTTCCAATTTGCTGCGAAGTAATTATGGGAGTATGCCCCCTATTTGGAGTCGTTACTTGATTTACATGTTCAGGCATTTCTTTGCTTGAACCTTCGGAGTTGTCCTCTTTTCCTACAAGATTGGCGAGAATATTAGATTGTGGTTACAAATCATCGTGGAATTCTTCTATTTCTAATTGGGTGCCACTGCCCAGGAGTGCCAACAGGGGTTCTTCAGGTATAGAAAGATGTACTAAATAAAAAAAATAACAACAACTTAGCCATAATACTAGTTTTTAATCAGTAAACAAATAACTAGTTCCAAATTAATCCCTAAAGTTACAACCGAGGAACTACGTTTGTGCTACTTCAAATTTAGTCGAAATTCCTTTGTATTTTATACAGCGAAATAGCAAAAATAGTTTGTAATTCAATTGTGTTTAAATACATACAACAAAAACAATACTCAAAACATAACAATAAATATTAGAAAAAAAATCCTTACATGTACCAGCGCTCGCATCAAAAAACGCCGCCATCTTCCGCTTCCGATCGAGACAAACTAACAAGTCATATTAACGATTTGGACCGCGCCGCCACGTACAATACACACATCTCACGACCGTTCAATATCGTTTGCGTCCGCAAAAATGAATGGGTGCGGTCTTAAGATTTTTTAAAGTTACTAGCACTATCGTGTTTCGTCGGGTGTAAAGGGATTTACTTATCAGACACCATATCGCGATATTTGGTTATTTTGAAACAATATACTCGTATGTATTGAAATAAGGCTAGTTATTACTAAATTTGTGTTACCTCTTAAACATACGATATAGGCAAGATCTGAGATTGACCGAGACTAAACTTTCAAAAAAGAAAACGATAATAATAAGACAAGATAATATTCCTAAATAAAAAACCATATTCCTTCCACTTGAGTTCATCTTTGCAAATGTTAACTGTAAACTTCTTTGTAAACAGCCTGTGCAAGATCACAATACTTTGCAATTCTTCATGAACATTCAAGTCTTAATATTCCCTCGTCAATTTTTCATATTTTTTAAAATTTTGCTCCTATGAATTCGCACATTCCTAAAAAAGATTTAAATTTAATGCCACTAGCTACCCACATCGTAGACAATAAAATAATAAAATTTCCGGTTTATCCATGTGATCTATTTTCCTATCATGATGGTAGAAATGTATTTCAGAAAACTTTTTTTTCCACTAATTAATCAATATTTTCATATTATTTGTCAGTTAATAATATCAATTCTTCTCTTCATTTTAGCTTTTTTGATTTAAAGGTATAATTCCAGTATGTGAAATGTGTACAAGTTAAAACGGTATAAATTTAATTTTTGTTGTTTATAGATATTTATCTGAAACTGAAACGATCTTGTTGTCAGAACTGACATCAGTTTTTTCTTTTTACAAGTAACAGAATTTTAACGAAGTAAGCAAACGGAGATTTCAATATAATGTTTTTATGTACTATTGCAATTTTAAATAACCGATACGAAATAAAATGCAACATATTTTTTTATCACGATCTTATTATGCATATTTAATAAAAGTCAAATAAATATACTTCAGAGCGTATCCAACGAGTTCCAGAACTTTTATACCAACTTAGTAACTGTAGTATACTTAGTAACTTAGTTTTGTTGCTATTTATTTGTCTGTTAAATTATTCTGTTATTGGTTACCAAAAAGATGTATTTCAACAAGTTTATATTTACTAAAATAAATAGAGATATTACATTAAATTTAGCTATCACTTTATGTGAAAGATTTCTTTTGGAGGTTCTAGATTCTTCTAAATAGTATCTATTTATACTTTGGACACAATACTATTTGCAAAGATTAATATGTCGTTTAATTCTTCAAGCTAAATCGTGAAACACAATATGTGATAATTATGCATTAACGTTTGTCTCTGGTTGAAAAGTAAATCTTCGTATTACATTATTCATAGATTTAATTTGCTTATTAACTAGTGTGACTTGTGGTTTTCTCGTGTAAAGTGTCACGTTTAAATAAATAATTGGAATGGCATTATTGTAGCGCCGATGAGTACATTGTACTCGCGTGTATGTACTTAGAAGAAATTACTTTTGATTTACATCGGCTGTTACAATAGAGTTTTAAATTGTCGATGAGATTAATCAAACATTTTCTTAATTAAGCCTTACTAATCTACGCCATAACCATGGAGCAGTTACTTAATATACTTACAAAAACAACACCATACACGTGATTCCCTAATGTTAATTATGTTATGGTTCAACCATGGAATAGGGCGTGAGTTTTTTGCCATACCTATTATATGTATAAACTCAGAGTCCGATGTACGACAAATTTATGGAAAAACCCTATAGTATTCGACTCGGGGAACCCAGGACCAAGGAATTCCAACCAAATCTGTGCGACATCAACTTACCCCAGATAGGGGTTGTTTTTCCGCATCCGCTTCGGTGATCTTCTCGTCCAGTTGATCAGGGCTCTTGAGGTCCCCGATGGAGTTTACGGATGCCATATTGAACGCCGTATCTGGACATCCAATTTCATCTGTAACAAAAATGTAACCTGTCAGTTACAAATTCTGTGTAAAGCGTTATTACTGGAGGTCAAGTCAAAAATATATTCCGCGTTCGTTCGGTAGAGTTCGCAAGTGAGAGTTCGCTTTTCCTCTGGCTATTATTTAAAGAGGATTTTATCGATCTTATCCCATTTTGCTTATCTGAACTACCTTATTTAGATCAGTATATATAACTTAGTTGACCCACACTTCGTTGAACGTAAAGAGTTAGAGAAGTACTCTACGATTGAATATATTTGTATAATTTTTATATTAAATAATATGTTTTCCGAATCATTCACAATATTTTCATAAATAACTTCTATATCAGTGGTAATCACAAGAAGTGTAACAAAACATACATACAGACAAACTAGTTTCCTAAAATAGATATGTATGTGGCTGTTAAGCGCTTAATGAGTCTTAGAACCGTGTTACTGTATACTCACTTGTGACACTTCGGTAGTTTTACGACTCGATATTATAATTTATGAGGGCAAAAGGACATTAACGCTAATCAGTATATAATATACTCCACGATAAGATTATAAATCATTATCATTAATTTAAAGTCAATTCTGTCGACATACAATTTTATTGAAATATCTTCGAGTGATGTGGGCTTTACAATTATATTACAGCCTTAAGAGATTACTGTTATAACAATGTATGATTATGTCTTTATGTATTGCAACCTCATTTTATGTTACTTAATTCATGTGTGTATTGTATTTTCATTTTGTTGGCTTTTGTATTACGAGTACAGTGGTAGAACATGGCAGTGTATCTACCTCTTCGAGGATAACAGGCGTGATGTTATGTTTTGTGAATTTTTATCCTTAGTTCATATAACACGCGTCCATTTTCAAGTAGTATAAATATGAAAGTTTACGTCACCTCGGTAGCCTCGTTTTCAATTTAGAATGAAGTTTTCTGAATGAATGAATGTACCGTTTTGGATACTAGACAGTATGATGTCCAACAAAAACGTCACGAGATATAATCAAGTGTCTTATTAATATGTAGTTAATATCTTTCTACCTGCGTGCAATCAGGTATTTGATACAAAAGTGACGACTAATAATCATCAGATCGCCGGCTGTTTGCACCTTTGATGACAAACGAAAATAAATTTAATATCTTTACGTCATGAACTCAAAGATAACAACTAACACGTGACAATAAAGTCACGTGTACATAATATGTACCAAATAAATAATAAATATTGATTGGCAATTGGAATGTTTATGTTACTGCACTGTTTAAGACAATACGCTTGGAATATTTGTGGACCTGTCAGATGACGTCATCGTAGCAACGGCGTACGTGGAAGGCGAAAAATACAACGAATATTTAATTTTGAATATAGAACAGTGTTTTCTTTTTTAATATTATTGTTGTGCCAATGATTAAAACAAATAAATAACCTGGTAATGATCCTCAATGTAGAAATGTTAATGATTCACGTGAAACGGAATGGAGAAACCGAAAGAGTGGGCCTCGCAGCTTTGACGCGGTTGCAAATATCAAGCGGTCTGCAAAATTGAGCAAGGCCAATTGCGGTGCTAATTGGATTGTGTAACAGTAATATTTTATCACGTTAATCTTGATTAGATTCGTCAGGTAATATCCGTTAAGTTTTGTCGGAGGTCTCTATCCAATATCGTCTACCGAATGTTATCAAAGGCCAGATCCTAGCTGACGCATAACACGTGCCTAATAACGCAACATTAACATTAGACAATGAGACAAAATATGAACACGTGTGAGTATAGATGATGAACTTTAGAAACTGTGTAAGAAGGACAGTATTTAAAGTGCACAGATATATGAACCCGGTTACACGAAACTATACAAGCAAACAATTAGGCGCCGGTATCGAAGTACAACGGAACGGGTCACCTATTAAAATTATCCGAGCAAAGGATTATGAGCTCTATTGCTGTTTAACTCTTATGAATGGTAAAGAAAAATCGCCTCATCACATTTCCGAGTTTATACGAAGACATCTACAAATAAGTCAAAGGGTATGTAATATAAAACAGATAGTTATGACCACGTTGGATAAAAACTTAAAACTTTGAGAAACTTCCCATTTTGGCTTCTGAGAAGGAATTCTTAAAAATGACTTATGATTTTTTCTCTTTTTGCTCCCCCTCCCCTTCTTCTCTTTGAATAAGAGGTAAATTCTTTAGATCAGATTACTATATTGGATAAACAAACGATCTCGTCCATATAAAGGGTTACAAAGTCAACAATAGCAGACGTCGAGGCTAGTGAATGGAGTTCGTGGGCCCATTATCAGCAAGTGTTGCAGTAACGCTTATCTCACTCTTAGTTACCGTGACAGAGAGCTAAGGTTAAATGTCAGAAGTAACCATTGAAGTGGAAAAGCTATTAAATTTTACTGCTAATGATGTAACTGGAAATTTATCAATGATTATTCTGTAACACATTTTCTGTGTAGCAATTGTTCATTGTGTATAAATATCCTTAGATGCAATTAACGGTCAATATTACGAGCTGTAATGTTTTGTCCATAAAATTTTTAATTGATTAAAACATGAAAATACCTAGTACATTTTCATCTACCACCTTTCTATCTGTTTTTATATTTACTCTATCTATTACAATTTAACGTTAAAGCCAACATGATTTTTTTTAAATCCGAAATGTTTCTGCCTTTATTGGAGCACTGGATGGTAAACTTCCATTAAACATTTCGTAACGTCTCAACTGCAATGTTCACTTATAATGGCTGGTCTCGCAACCTTGGCGCTTATGACACAATTTCACCCAGCACGCTTCGGAATTTGTTGTCTATGCTTATATACAAAAAACAAGCGCGACCGTTAGTCTCGAATTGGTTTTAATAATCCAAACCGAATGCGTAATATCTTTCACTGGGGTGACATATGACTTGACTGTGCAATATGACGTGCTTATACAAAATCTGAATTTTCCCTCACAATTTGACGTCAAAAAATTGTTTAAGTACCTAATAATAATAAAAAATATATAATAGAAGATTAGGAAATCGTACAGATGGCTTTAATCCTATTCATCCCGAGTGGAGAACCGTGTTAAATTACGCATGTGTTGGAAACATAAGAAATGCCTGATTTGGTGAAGAAAAAAAAAATGGAAAAATTTTATCTTCTGTACATTAAATGAATGAATAATAATTCGGTATTCAACAAATCACTGAAATTAAATGAAGTTACAAAATTCTAACGAAATAAGTTCTATTTTGAATATCACCAACAATTTAAATATACAGTCACAAATTCTTTGTCGGGAATTTAATATCCCCGGAGTTAGGAAAGGATTGTATTAGATTATAAAATATATATCAAAATAAAGATAAATATACGACTTATAGAAATAGGAGTAACGTAAACTGATAATTATAAATTTCAATATTTATATCTACTAACCAATTTAAGACTTACATTTTTCTTTAAAAAAACACAAACGCAACCGCGTGCACGAACTAGTATGGCTACAAAATAAACAAACGAAGGAACACAATAGATTTAAAGTCATGATCGAGGGCGTTAAACTTCCAATTATTATTTTTTATCGTCAATAACGTTGCGTCTGATTTTGCTGTAACATTTTGTCTGTCTGTATATTTGTTCTAACAAGTAGCCAAACTATTTTAGTGTTAGATAAAGTATGTTGGAAGGTTCCTATTAAGAAATGTCGGTCTGTCCGGTTTTTTATTGATTACAGTAATAAAAACACGTACAGTTGAGCCTATAATCCCTGAAGGGATAGAGAGAAGAGTGCAGTACCTTCTTATGTTTCTGATGTTACTTTTACGTCCCATTACCAAAATGCTAGTGTACCTATTACCACAATACCAGGCACAGATTAAGACTAGAAGCCACTACTAGAAAGTGTAAATTAAAAAATCAAATAATGCCCAGAAATCGAACCCAGGACATTTCGATTAGCTGTCGCGGTTTTCAAAATTTCGACCAAAGCGCAATGAGGCACTCATACATATGTATGTCTGTCCATAAACATCATGGTCTTAACGAGGATTTTTATCTATGTGGTTTTATAGTACGTTAGGTGTATCTAATGAAAACTTTATGATGATCTAGACATGACTTTTTTGATTAGAATTTAACTAAGCCTCGCCCCCAGAGACACGAAATCATTGACGAGAAGTTTGCTGGTCCATAAATTTATATATCATTCTCATAAAAAAATTGTTTTAAGGCACGCTTAAAATAAATACAGAGATCTACAGATAAATCTTTAATGTATTGATAACGAACTTCAAATATTATGCCTTTTGTATATTTCACTTTTAATTTATCTAAAACGACAATCACATTTTGGCAAACGGATGTTGCAATCTTATTTTATTGTTCTACAAAATTTGATATGTACGTTGTGTGTGATGCATTTAATTAAATAAAATTATGTAAACACAGTACTATTTTCAATTAATTGGGTTAAAAAAGATATAAACAGTTTTAATTAATAAAATTGGACGCAATAATTTGGCAAGATAAGTACGAAATAATACTTTAAAATGTTCATTGCTCACTTATAATTTATGAGCTGATTTATACCTGTAATTGAGCTCATAATTGACATTGAAGTGTTCCATACGAATACATGAATGCCAAGTACAGTGTGCTTAGAAGTTTTTTCAAGAGTTTAATGATAAAAATTACCAATGATGGTGTATCCATGCATTCTTCTCCAATACTTCTCCATGGCTATATGGAGCTGTCTCGCTATGTTCAAAGACGACATCTTGACAACACAAATGCACTTTACAACCACTGAATTCGCACTAAATGTCTCATTACATTGATTTCGCTCAAGGAAGTAAGTGTTTCCTACGTAAAAAGTAAATTTACCACACAAAAAACACTTCTGGTTTGAATGTATAGGTAATTCATTACGGCTCACAACATCTTTGTCAAATTGAAATTTTATGACATTAAACTTTACGTACAGATGATAAACAAAAGGAAAAACGGTATCCCTTTAAAAAAAATTAATTTGGTTACCAATTCACACAAAAAATAAACACATATACACGACTTTACATAGAATTTAATTTAAAAAATTACACGTAACTGGATTTTACACTGATATCCGTAATTCATTGCACGCACTCAACAACTACAAACGAAAGGAACAACAGAAATAATAAGACCGACCGGCGATTTTAAAAAATCTTTCACGCTGCCCCGAATGACGTCATCGCCTACATATTTATACGTGTTACGAATGTGAAAAAACTGTATATTTTGTGAGAAATGAATTAGAATAATTCGTGCACGTTCGAATCGTACTCGCGCGGATATGTTAAAGTTGGGACCGCGCGCGAGCAATCTGACTTGTTTACCCTCAATGTTTACCATTAGTAAAATTAAACAGCTCGTCGTTTATGACCATACAACACATAAAATTATAGAAATTATAATGGAAACCTTATCTTTGTTAAATATGAAATTGAATTACAAATAAAATGGTATTTGAAATTATTAGTTAAGTATACAATATTGTAAATTATGTCAGACATCCGATGGCCTGGGCATAAAATAAAAAATCAGACAGCTGATAATGTCTTCATAATTAAAATTTCTTTAAAGCGTAGTTGTCCTTAAACAACCGCAATTTTCCCCTGACCACTTTCCTGCTGGAAACTTCTTTTTTATTTTTATTTATTAGATACGGTAATTAGAAATCAGATTTTTTCCAAAAGAGCCAATTTTTTTAATCAAAAAAAGCTTATGGTCGTACTTAGAGCTGTGTCAATATAAATTTCAACTATTACAGTTTACTAATTTTGTTACCCTAAAATAACCGACAGAAGCATTCATGTTTATAGTAACAATACAATAGTTACTTTTCTAATATGCTAGTAAGTAATTTTTCTAATATGTAAGGGTATTTAAAATACACTTTTTCGTGAATCATGTTCAAGTTCGGCTTCAAAACTTAGTCTTAGATTTAAGGAATCGAAACAAACCTGTTTAAGTTCTAACAGGCAATTTCAAGTTCACTAAACAGGTTCCAATGTACGAAATGCGAATAAAACATAATGCTTTGTAAAACAGGACAAGTTTATGCGGCGATATTGTACATACATGTCCTGATATATCCTATATATGTATGTCCTGAAATCCATCTTTATTCTTGTCACCCCACGTTTATGACGCATGGGGTCGGCAATAAACAAACTATTTAAAAGTGATAATGCCACTCGTGCAGTGATTAATTTATGTGTATCTCGTGTTTCGAGGTTGATTACCTACATATTTATTTAAGTAAATAGATAAATAGAGGTTGTCCGCGCATCACAGAATAGCTACTAGATATAGTTCAATTATGTATTCTAAGTTTTATTTCTTAGACACTTGGCTTTTGACAAAAAAAATTGCGATAACTGTATTTAATAAAAAAATATTAATGTTTCAAGAAACAACCATTTTATAATACTACGTGTTCGGTCGCTTACGTACGTTACTGACTCTGACAATTTATGTATATATTTCGGCTACAGACAATGAATCGAATAGCATTGCAATGAAACTTAGAAAGTAAAATGTATTTTATCCTTCCATCTATTTGTTATTTTTCTCACACGTAAAGTACATTATCAACATAAATAATGTAATAATAGCCAACGCACACGAAATCGCGAATCTCAGCTAGTGATTTATAAACGATTACTCTATTTATGGTTATATAAATAATTACACACATTTAATGTACATACCTACGGAGAGGCCTATGTCCAGCAGTGGACGGGAGTAGGCTGATAATGATGATGATGATGAATGTAGATACCTATATATGGATATTATTTGTAGGTGTAGTATGTGCAGGTAGTGTTTGTGATCGTGAGGCATCACTTCGTTATCATAATGTCTTATAATTGAGAAATATTTTTACATATAAACATTAAGGGGGTTTAAGCGAAGTTGGGGTGGGAACAAAACTATATCTGTACAATCCGTGTGCAACTTGGGATCAGCGTGATGACGTCACAGTGGCGTGTTTGTACAGTGCGCAAAAAAAACTGTTATCGGATTATTTGATTATCTCTAAGAGATCGTTAGCAATAATTTTACAGCATTTAAATTGAAAGGATGTGTCATTTCATTATTTAAATTAGTAAATGTTTATAGCAGGCAGGTTTCATGTTATCAAGCACGGGCTGTACGTAAATTAAAAGTAGGTATTTATAGAGGTCGTTTATGTGTTATGTAAAAAGTACGCGTCAATTGTAAATCTGTAATATTGCAACGTAAATGAGAGCAAAGATGGGTAAACAAAGGGTGCGAGCGAGCTACTATGAAATAAAAAACAAGACTGTGAAATGACAGATAAAATAGAGAACAACACAATGTTATTAAGTAATATGAGATAACACGTAAGTGATGTAATTAAGAAATTAATAAAATAACAAGGTTTAGTAAATGTCATTCTGATCCAATAAGTCTTAACTAAAGTTTTAAATATTCCTGGTTCAATTTATTTGTCGCACAGATTCCGGTAATAATTGTTAATATAATAATGTTTATATCTCGTTCAGAACGCTTCAGAGTAGTTGTTTATCATCCAATTACTGGTTCTATCACAGAATCGTTTATCGTTCACTCAATAGTGAGCACTATAATTGAAGATGACTTCGTTCAGCTTAGAACGAAAGAAAAATAATATTTCTAACAAGATAATACGGATGGATGGGAAGCGAAAAGTATTTTTAAAGTAATATTGAAACAATTTGTGAACAAACCGTACTTCGTTCAATAAAATCTTACTCATTTTGGATATATTCGCAAAGATATATTTTCAAATCAACGCTGTCACGATTTTCACGTAACTGCTGTTTGCGCAATTCGTTACGAAACACATATATACTCGTATCTATGTACATAACGTGCAACATAACGGTTATACTATTTAAATCGGATTTGTAAAAACGTCTTTATTGTTTCTTTGGAAAGTGAAAAAAATTATGAACGCTTTTGGGACCGTGAGTTAATTAAAATATACACGAGTTAATCTTTTTTTAATTATATGCCACGTGACTCTAAATATAGCTCTGAGATAAACGACCCATGTCTTCAAAATGGACCACACACACGGTGTCTATCCACTCTTGCCGGTGTGAATAGTGGTCATACGTGATGGACATAAGACGAGATGTGTTTAGTGATAGCGACGTGACGGTGGCTGGTATTACCACCGATTAAAACCATATACCCTGCATCAATGACCACTTATGATCAGTCCTGTTCGCTATGTTCCTGTTTACTAGCAATTTGAATGTTCTCCGTTTCTCCCAGTTGTTGCTACAACTCCGCCCACATATTATTATTGTGTTGTTTTGGTCACACAGCGTCAGATATGAAAATTGCTTAAACAATAATTTTCAAAACGATTACAATCTATAATCACTGCGTAGTGTTCACACTGAACACTAAATAAACGACAACTTCCGTCCCGCACTATAATAACATTCTTAAGCTGTTGTCAAAGTGTTAGTATTGTTTTTATTACATTGTAACCTCAAACATTTTTTGCATCGACGAGAATGTCGTTTCGGTTCCCGCGAAAAGCTATGCGTGATTTGTTGATTTTTTATCATACTGTTATCTAAGTGAGAAATAGTAAAAAGGAAATGCGTCAGACGTAATAAGCAAAAACTACACGAGAGTTATTGGAAATGCTAGGAATTTTGATATTTAGGTTGTATGAGTCAAAATGCTTATCGTTGGTATTGATTATTTTGGGAATTTCAAAAATAATCTATATTCACCGTAAGCATTACAAATTAGTGCGGTCGACATATTATTGATACGAGTCATCATTGATGATGAAACATAACTCATATCGGAAGGTAAACTGCACTGATAAAGGACCATGCGGTCAGATTGGTAAAATTTCAAAGATATTGTGCATCTAAACAAACAATTTGTCAAAGCGAAATTTTCAATCGATTTGAATTTTTAACGAAGTAAAAATTTCGTATTGAACTCATATAGTATTTGTAACCTGTTGAACGATTTATAAATTTGAGTTACAGGCACACCAAAATTCAAGGTGTTATCTAACATGTTATCAACAATGAGTCAAAATAAGTCACGAGTAGTATCAAGAATTCGATGATAATATTGTAATACATGTTACCATATCTCACACATTAAAATAAGATAGTAAGGACGAAATTGTTTTTAAAAAATCACTTATTCATAATCATATTTCCAAAGACCTATATGACAGCGAGAATACCACACGTAGATAGATATAAAATCATCATTTATGAATGTTCCTGGGCGGATATTGCTGCCGGAAGTTTCTGCGCGGTAGATTGGCAGGGCGACGACTGTCATTAATAGCTGGAGGAATTAGGTGGAAGTTATGACTCTCATATGAGGCAATAACAGGAATTAAACGACGAATTTATTTTTGATGATAGTACAAAATGGTACAATGGCTCGCAATTGTTAGATACGAAGGACTAAAGATCGAGCCAGTAACGTGTTATTGGCTATGCCTGTGTCTGGCAGTACGTAGAAACAGACTGATGATGATGGTACAATAGTTTTGATAGGGGTTCATCTGTGGAATGGAATGTTATTACAGAATATATCATACAAGAAAATAAATCAAAATTATCTTATAGAGGTATACGTCATAAGCAAAATATATGATCTTTTCTGCACAAGTATACGAAAAATTAACCAAAACGCGTGGGTGTGGCTCATTATCAACATTCATCATATTGGTATTTGGATAAAAAAAATTAGCGTCACTTATCGAGTACTTTGCTCGAATAAACCAAACAGGAATTTATTGAAAATGAGTACTGTCAAATTACATAGTCACGATTGTGTGTGATCAAAATAGAAAATTTCGAAACTGAAATAAAATAAAGGAAGTACCTATCCTTTACAAGAAATTAATATTTCTTGAGATTAATGTACCAATAACACACAAATGTTATTATGCTTTAAACCTAACGAAAATACCAGAAGTTATATGAATATATTTTAGTTCAGAAATCTATTTATTCATATATAAAAAAACCTTACAGATCTACTGCTTATGAGGAGGGCGAAATTAATATTTTATCAAGTCGATACTCGCAACGACGGTCATTCGAAATTCATATAATTACGATATAATTTGCATACTTATAATTATGGCTTTACTCGAAGTGAAAAATAATAAACACCTCGAAGACTTTTCTCCGTAATGCAAGAGATAGGTCCGATTTGTGTCACGCGGATACATTAAAATATAATTATTATATTTTAACTCTCAGAGTCTAAAATCCTTAAGCATAAACATGTATTTAATCCCCAATTGAGTACACAACACCAGCGCTATTTAACTGTAGGGAGACAATTATGTACATATACTCATAATTAAGATTGAGAAGCTAATTTGCAAATTTATATTATTAAATCCGATTTTTTTATTTTATTTCTAATTCAAAAACTGGTGAATGTGGTAGTAAATAACTTAAATACTACCTATATTTACCAGAATACTTGTTACTATTTACCTTTAAAAATTTAGTACAACTAATCAGTAACAGATGTCACTATTTACGGTTTTAAGTAATTTAATGTACAGTTTTGTTTTGTTGCCCTTTTATTTAGTGATTTCGATTTAAATCGTGCCGAAATAAGTTAAGAAAGGGGCATAATATTAAGCATACATAATATGATGGGAAATAACTCAATGCTGAGTCCTTGTCTGTGGTACGTTAGACGATTAGTCCACTCGGAACTCCCAATGTAGTATTTCATACATATCTCACTCACTATTGTTTTATCTAAGATTAACTATAAGATAATTTATCTTGCTAATGTTAGTTTAATGCATGACATTCAAACTATAAACCATTAATTACTACACGTCTGTCGTAGTGTGATGTGAATTTCCAAAGTAAATGATAATCATTGGAATATGGAGCAAAGTGGGAAAGCCAGGACACGATTTATTATTTTACATGTTTATCCATCATGATTTGGATGAAAAGGCGAAAATATTGCGTTGGAACCAAAGCCGGATGTAATTGTGGACCTGTCCAACCTAAATTTCTTTCATTTTTTGTTTCCCGATAACTGTCTAGAACCAAGATATTTAAAGAAATCCCTATCATTTTTAGATAAGTTATTAACAAACACATTGTATGTTTTAATTTCTAACTTTTAAATGACTTATTGAAAAATCTTTATGTAGTGATAAAAAAATGAGGTGTAAATTTATCATTATTAAATGATGTTTAAATAGCAGTGATAGCCTAGTGGTTAAGAATTCAGCCTTTCACTCCGGGGATCCTGGGTTCAAATCCATGGCGCGCGCACCTCTTTATAAAAGTGCGTTTTAAGT
>DWME01002390.1:0-21016 GCA_018244795.1 Parelbella ahira ahira | reverse complement strand
CATAAACAATCCCCGACGTCTTCTTCTAGCTCTAGAGCATCGTCTTCTCTAATACTTGGTAACGTTGATAGCGATATTTGACCTGGTGTTGTTATTTCAGCAAAAGGCGATTGTCTGTCTCTGAGATCTTCGCAAGATAAAGATAAACTCCAGTCTTCTAGTTCAGCCCTATCATACTCTAAGTCAGCTAAATCCCTATGTCTTTGCTGTAGCGCTGACCTAGCATCATCCAACTCTAGCCAGTGTTGAACATAATCAGCTTCGTATTGCGAACCGTCTGCCCGGTCCTCTAACGTGCTTCCCCATGAGACTCTTTCTGAACTAGTCGTGGATGCAATAGCTCTCCTCAATGGTCTTTCGGGAGCCGGTTTGAGATCTAGCACTAAAATACCTGAACTAGGAGATGGGGTATCTAAGCAACTTGTAGGGCAATTCGTTCCCGTTAAGAGTTTTAAACAGAGATGCGAATCAGAAAAACTACGAACGACATGTTGAAACGGCAAAATCGGCCGTGATGGGGGATAGCTGCCTCTAATTCCTGCGAAAGCTACACCTACGGGAAAATATATGTAGTCCGCGTCAGCTAACAGTCTGCCGTGACGACGATTTTCTCTAGGATTAATAGAGACAATGGTTTGGTTGTCAGTTTCGTCTGAAGCTTCGTTCAGATCAGGCAAAGCTCTATCGGCCGCGTGGTCGCTTTGCCTGGACGCATCGGCTTGTACATCGCTGGACATGGTGGAGTAGCCCTCGTCCTTAGCGCCACTTTCTGGTGATTCAGCACCTGCTTCACACGGCTCGCCGCTTTCTTCTTCTGTTACTTTTTCTGCACTGGTACCTGAAAGTTAAGTATACTTCATACTTTAGTAGCTCGACTTCGTAAATATTAAATGTCGTCTGCTATAAATCTTCTCGGATTATGGACAGTTATGATCGTAATGTTGTGAATAGATATCAAGTAAACTTACCCCCCACGGGATCGGTGCAAGGTTGCGGCATGCTGAGGCTGAGCGTGGCGGGCCGCGCGGGCGGCGCCCACAGCGTGGGGTCCACGGCCGACAGAGCGCGGGCTAAATTTGCTGGTGTTACTTCCAGACCCTGCAACCAGGTTACAAAACGTTCTATTCAAGTCGAAGGATATAGCCCTCATTAGGATAAAATTGTAAAATTATGGAAATTACATGTCCATTTGTTGTAACTTTCGAAAAGCCTATTTCTAAAAGAATATTTAAAGCTCAGATGCCGTAGAGTGAACACCAAATGTAACAGAAATACTGCTTAATTTTAAAACAACAAAACACATTACGGTACGCTCGTATATTTCGAATGAAAATTGAGTGCTTGGTGATTTTGGGGATGTATTTACCTTAAGTTCCGTCCAAATATCAGCTAGGATCTGATGTCTCCGTTTATCGTCCTGGCTCAGAGGATGAGGATGGGGAGCGGGCGGCGCTGGGGGCGGCGAGTCTCTGAAGGACACCAGGGATCCGCACGACCCTACGTCCACTAGATGTACTGCAAAACGTAATAGTGACAACAGGTAGGGTAAAACTTGCTAAAGATTGAAAATTACGCAAGGTGTAGACTCTATATAGATAAATTCAACTTAGTTATCAGCAACCGTGCAACTATTCTTTTGACTGAGCGCAAAAAAAGTTTTACATTTGCATTTATCACTTGTTACGTTAATACGCAGAAGTGAGCGTAAATAAACTAAGCGAAGTTGGGTCTGATAAGGTTACGTTGCGTTTAATGCTGCGGTCATAACTAATTGACGATCATGGATCATATTGTTATTGGATCGAATTACGGAACTTATCTAAATTAATTTATATTATTGTATTTATAATGGAGGTAGAGATCCTCAGTCTCTGTCTACCCTTATGGGAAATAGGTTTGATAAAATTATGTATTATAAAAAAAAATAAAAGGTAAGATTAAGGTTGTAAAGATGGAGTTGGAAGAGACAGATTTAAGCGTACGTACTTTGATCTAGATTTAATTGTACGGCTAGGTATTAAAAGAACGTCGAGTGACGAAGTTCAGGTGTGTCACCTTGTAAATCTCGGGGTGTGTGCGGGGTGAGAGGGGTGTGCGGCGTGGCGGGGGAGGGCCGCGGCTGGGGGCGCAGCTGTCGCACGAGGAGAGCGCTCAGCGCACGGTTTTGTGCTTCTAACTCGCGTATCCTTGCGCGGGCGCATCCCAGTTCCTCTCGAACGCTCTGGAATAGAAACAAACATACGTACACTAATTGCGATAATTAATTGAACCGGTTTGTTGTTATGGCGGTACCGCTGTTTTGCCTTTTAGAATGTTAGAGAAAACTTAAAGAGATCCGTTAAAAATGGTCTAGTGGAGAACATTTCAGTGTGGAAAGAGTGATAGTTGTACAACCGATCTTATCTATTTTTCAGCATTACCCTATTAATGTGTGTACGCATAATAATACAAAAAATAATAACACAAAAAATAATTACTTTTTATCTTACACAATAATTAATCACCAATACCTATTAGTATACAAAAAATATTCTTATTATGCGGTCTTCCCGCTGTACATGATTCCTACTTACAAATAATCATTTATCAATACACTCATACTCACGATAGTAACATTAAAACATGTTCGAACACATAATAATTTAATAACTCATATTCCACACGCAAAATTGTCCACTAAATAGATTGTTTACATTTCTTTTCATAATAAAAGAAAATATTCACACAAACAAAAATGAATTAATCGAGGTATCTAAACTAATTGAAAGATGAGATGAAATGGGTTTGTAAAAGGCGTAAATATCACAGTGATGTTAGCACACGAATGAGATGTTTACGCGTCGTGGGACAACTACAATGATGCGATGGACATGTGATATGGGCCTTGCAGCCCGTTCTGCACTGCGTTTGTGCTCGCCTTGATGTTAGCGCGACGTACAGAATTTGGAATAATGAACTATCAATATATGAGGTCTTACCGACCTCTATTTACTATCGTAATTTGTGTCTTATAAGTGAGTATTGTATTATCTATTCACTATTATAGAAGTAGGCGTTATTCTAGTTGTGTTCATTTTAAAGGCTTTGGCCGAAACAGGTTGTTTTCGTTGTTCTTTATTAAAGATAAAAGAAAATTAAATTGATTTTTTATTTAGGTTATCAAGTATCTCACTACTATTAGAAAACATAATGGAGTTGATATTAAACTGATCGCTTTGGAAATGTCGCAAAAATGCAAAGAGAGGTCATTAGATATGCTCTATAAATTAAAATTTCAAGATCTTCAAAACTACTGAACAACAGGTAGAACCTACTTTATAAGGAGGAGTCCTTTTTAAGGGTTTTTTTAACATTTTAACATAAACTAACGTAACGTAACGTTAAGAGATAGGCAGAGAAGTGTAGTACACTCGCACGTTTCACCAGTTACGTTTACGTCTCATGGAATAGGTGGTGAGCCTATTGTCATACACCGGGCACACATTCAGACTCAAAGTCACTACTAGAAATTCTAAATTCCAAAAATCTAATAGTACCCGACCCGGGATTTGAACCCAAGGCTTCCCAATCGGCAGTCGTTAAAGAAGCAGCCAATAAAAAAGGTGGTTAAAATGCAATCATATCCATTTAAGCTGCTTTTCTGCATTTGTAAGGTATTATTAAATGCTAGTAATATATGTACATATTATTTTTCTTCATCATCCCCATGTATTTTTTGTTCTACTTTTTGACACGCATATCAAGATTAAAACGTTTAAGAGTGTGACTTGACAGACTTGAAACGCCTTAGAGAACAGTATTGAGTTTGAGGATGGTGGATGATACTTTCTTTCTCGAAAATGTCATTTGCTTCAAGTTGTTCACTGTTCTCTTTTTTAAATTTCATAGTATTGCCATATTGTTTCTCCTCAAACTCGGTTCACCTACTCAGATGTGATAGCGTAATAAACAGAAAGAAATAATTTCACATACATATATAGTAATTGCATAGTTTTAACGAGTTTCAACGCCATCTGAACTTAATTGCGTTTAAAAGTGGTGGTAACAATTATGGTTATAGCGTTTATAACAAATCTATAAACATGATTCAAATATCTTATACACCCTCTTCAAGATATCCCCCTCGTCAGTTGTCTTCAAAATAAATGCGTATATTTTAATTACGTTTCATTAGCCAAATTAAATTCGAGTACCGTAATTGACGGGAGGTAATTATAGGGGAGATGGGAGATACTGAGCATGGCAAGACATTGTCAGTGTTGCTAGCGTTTTGAAATTTCCTAAATTACAACGAAGATATGCCCGCGACAGACCAAGTTTGTTTATTAAAAGATTCGCCGGGTCTGATGAATTAATTTTAAAGTTAATTAAGGGTTAATAAGTATAATCAAGTTGAATAAAATTTTAAGATATCAAATGCGCTACAAAATTATACTTCGCTTAAGTTCTTTATAATTAAATTAAGATTTGCGAAGGGACGACCGGGTACATTAATATTAAAAGTTGGAAGGTTTATCATTTTACTTAAATATATGACTAGTAGATACGATATAATACATAAAATTGCAGAGAAATCAGCTTCACTGGAGATACAGAATATTCAAATAGATTCATTGCGAAAATATAGGTCTTTCATTTAAAATTTCATACGTCCTCATATGTTTTAGGCACATTTATTAAATGGCCTCGTGACATGTGTTCAATTATTATGTAGCAATAGTCAATATCTCATACGTTTTGTCTTATGCAAGGAATATCTCGAGGTAGTCATTAGAATTACGGCGTGTTTAACGCCGTACTTAATAATATTACGCTTTCAAAGGCTCTATGGCGGAATGGTAATAATCGGAAAACACATTACTGGGTATGTCGTATGTGGGGTATGTGGATATGTCGTATATTTATACGATTATTGCTTGTATTTGTTTAAAAAGGTGTTTGGGCATTTTATTGAAATTAAGAATCATTAAAGTCATCATCATTACCATAATGATCATTATCCTCAGCCCGCTTAAGTTCACTGCTGGATATAGACTTTCCTAAAGAGGTATTTGCCCATAATTCACACCCTGGATGCTGGGTATCGCAAAACACGGCTTTTCGTAGAGCCTGCGTTGGTGATGCAGTATTATCTTTTCATTTATACCTAGGTACTATATTAATACCTAGGTACTTCATAAAATATAAATGATTTTTTTTAAACCAATCACATGTTAAGTGACCTCGCTGCAAACGGTGGGAACTCATGAGGAAGGACCTCGTACAGGTCCGAAACTAGTCGGCCCATCTCTAAAAACGCACGTGAGTAAAACCGGTAAATACATATATAATCACCTGTTAAGTGTTAAGAAAATGTAGGTAATACCGACAAGTTTAAGTAACAAGTTGCTGTTCAAAGACGTGTTCGAAATTAAAATATCTTTAGGTATCAAAAATGCAGATAGTTTAGGGTTTGTAGGACACTGAACTATTGTTAATACTTAAGATATTATTTCGACCCTTTTTATCATTCCACTGTTGAAAGACGGATCTCCTCTCATAATGAAAGGGTTAAGGCCCTAAGATTTAGGCCCTAATTTTTTGTTACAATTTATATGTTACAATAAAATCATTTACTTTATGTACACTCGTTACAATATTATATCATTACTATATCACACAAAATTATGGTTGAAATTTTAAAACAATATTGTACATTGATTTGTGACATGAACACAATGTACAAGCGTTCGAAAATATTTAATGAACGCAACAATAAGTGTCATGACAGCCCGCCGCCATCTTTATCTGAAAAGTTGGCGCCAAAACTAAAGTAGCATGGCGGACATTCGTGGGTTGGATTTAAATGCAAACACTCGTATTATCGGCCAGATTATGCCAAGATTATAGTGGTCCGGAGCCTCTGTGAAATTATTACGGTACCAGCTAAGGCCAAAGTGTCCCATTTCGCGCGATTTATGTGGGAATGTAGCAACGCGTAATCCACGGGTCCGCAACAGCGGACTATAATTATGAGGAAACAATTTCCGGCCTGCATCTTAATACTTAGAACGGATTAAGAGATTGGGATGTTTGTGTTGAGTGGTTTTTTGCTGTGACAATATTAATTTCGCTCTAAGCGGTTTCGGGTACGACTGCAATAAATTGAGAAACCGTCTAAATTATTCCCTTTTTTTATTCAAATTAACCGTTAGAGAAAACAATAAAATAATACTTCTTAAACAGCGTTTGTAAACTACTGAAAAAGTTTTTGCATAACTGCAAATCAATCCTTCAAAGGGTAAGCCTTACTTCTTCTACCTTCCGACGATATAAATAAACTGCAATCAGCTGTTCCGACAACGAGGTCGGCCGTTCAACTGACGATTGGCTGGCATTCAACAATCGGATAAGCTTAGATAATTGGATAAAACAGATGTGATGGGGTCGCTGAAACCATATTTCTGTCGTGTTAGGCTTTCCTCGGTAGAAGAGATAAGCACCGTTGCGAACTGCACGCAAGTCGTTCACACAATTACCTATTTCTTGAAGGCTAAAACGGCTTCTAAGAACACATGCGTATATTATAACGTTCTCAGGACTAAATATATAACACGCCGTTAGTCCATGTTTTTATTTCTCCTATCTATTAATTGTTATTATTATTATATTACGTGGAAATGTTGATGATATAGGTACTCTGTGTGTCAGTAAAATTTCTAATGTGCGTTAAATCATTGCTGATGATGACTGATTGATGATGCTATTCGACGGAGAACGATCATATGAATTTATTCCAAGAGGGTGCAAAGACATTGTTGATTTATTGTCCTACATAATTATTCATTCGTCACTCCAGATGGATCATACGGTGGGTAAAGAGCCAAATATCTGTATCATTACAGACCTGACGGGTTCTTCTACTTGTAACATAAAACGTACTACTATCTTCATATAATTTCATACGTATTTTAGTATACAGGAAATAGATAACTGTATTACTTTCCAAGCGCAAGCACTTTTGTCATTTTTATCTCGAAAGGCAGGACAACAATTTTGTTAAATGCATCTTGATCTTAAAAAGTTAAGAACTTCTGGCCTCGATATCAGGCAAATAATATTGAAATAGTATTAGGCAGGTTTTTGATTGCCAAGTATTCCTTATGAGCCTTCACCATCTAGATCTATTACGGGTATTCAACTTTCGCACAACTTCGATCTACACATGTTACTGATTTCGGTTTTCATTTTACGACTTTATACGGTTTTATTTATCTCAACTTTGATTGAACATTTAATTTGGTTAGGTAGTCTAGTAGATAAGTGTTGATATTTGTGTCGAAGTACTGCCTAAGATAAATAGTTCCTTCATTCTTTTTTTTGGCGCCGTCTTTATGAGCCCAAGTATGTTCGATGAATGCACAAAACACATCAACATTTATAAACTAATTCTTATATTGGTGGTATTTTAAGTACCAACGTGAATTCTGTTGGACAAACACAAGGCATGTGAGCGGTAGCTGGTAGTATTCATGGTACCTTTTGTGAGAGCAGTGCCCGCACGACCTGCTGCGCGACATCGTCCAATCGTCTTTCGTGGTCGCCACCGCCCAAGCCGGCTGATAACGCTGACAACTGACCACGCAGCCGCTCGTTCTCGGCCGATAGTGACGCCAGCTGACTCTGGTAGTGTGCCGCTGACGCCTGTAATACATACAGAATGTTTCACATACGTAAATATACATCAAGCAAATAGGGGTAGAAGAAATTGTTGAAGTTGGAAACCGTCACATATAGAATAATATCCAATATTAAGAAATATGTTGCGGTCGACCGTTATATATGGAGGTTTATGCCAAAGGTATTTGACTGCACGTTCTAGAAGACATGCTACGTGAAACTCGGTAGTAAGATTATCGTTGGCTTCATCCTTTTTAAAACGAAATTTAAATCTTACATGAAACTATTAAGATAATAATGCAAACGTCCATAAATAATTTTAATTATGTTTGTTATCTGTGGAGTTGCGGAAATAATCTGTTTTTGTATCGACATACAAATGACGGCAAATTATTGGTGGCAAAGAGAATAGTGAAAATGGTGGTAAACGAATAGAAAAGAAATTCTACGTTAACAAAGATTTGCTTAAAAATTGCCATTGACAGACCCCTCAGTGTTTGCCGGTAAATTTTTTCGCTTTGTGAACACGTCCCATCCGCGCCGCCTGCACGTCACAACCTGTTTTATACTTTTAAATAATCTAAAAAGGGGCTATCATTCGCACTCTTAATTAAACGACCACCCATCGACGTTGAGTAAACAGTCAGTTTACATTGGCCTGGCCCGTTCCCTTGGTCGGTTCAAGTTGAAAACTCATAGTGACTATTGTATCTACCGCCGCGGTTCTATTAACACTGGTTCGGTATAAGGCAACAATAATAGACGTGCAGATCTATTATCCTACAGCCGTCTTTAACGCTTTAGATTTAGAGTTCAATTTGCTGGTGTAACGATTTTCATATATGAAGTTTTGGATTAATA
Source organism: Parelbella ahira ahira (assembly GCA_018244795.1). Taxonomy (NCBI): domain Eukaryota; kingdom Metazoa; phylum Arthropoda; class Insecta; order Lepidoptera; family Hesperiidae; genus Parelbella; species Parelbella ahira. Next base: position 12,496 of record DWME01002390.1, on the reverse strand, counting down.
GTTAACAGGGGCGTAATACAAAGACGGGGAATCTGTTTGTACGTCTGTCTGTCTGAACCAACACGCGGTTGATACGGTGTCAAAGGGTTGTTCTCAATGATGACGTTACGTGCATTTAATTTTTCCAATGCTTTGATTCTATTTTAGTTTTGGCTGCTGCAAATTATGGATAAGTTCTGAAATGTCGTAGTCAATATCTTCCGTTTAGACAAAATTCCAATTTAGCGAAAAATTCTTGAAACACTAGCTTATTCACATATTTTTAGATTGTTTGTTTCATTGTTATTTAGATATGAAATGATTTCAAATAACAGTGCTAATATTTATAAATTTGTAAAATAATACGTATTTTTTTACAAATTATATTTGACCTACTGCGATTGACATTTTGTAACTTAAATTTCAAAATTGACAAACGCACAAACGTGTAGAAATATTTATTAGCCTGACAGAAGAAATTAATCTAAATTTTGAGTTTACTAATAAAGATAAACTAGATTAGCCCACAATTTACTTTTGTTTACTCATTTATTTAGTTAACGACATTTAATTTGTTTGTCTGTAAATCTCCACGTCTTACATTTATTGTTTGTTGTTAGGACTTTTTAAAGACTTCACCCTGACCGATGACCGAACTGACCCTGAACTACGTGTTTCCTAAGAGAATACTTAGTTTGACTTAATTTCTCATCACATTATGAACTTTACAAAAATATATGAGACAACTTAAATGAAGTCGCTTAAAATATTGAGATTTCCGTAGGAAAAACTCAACAGTTACATTGTGTATGTACATACATATATTCAATAAATAATTTTTACTTGCTCGTACCGTTGTTTTACGCATAGTTCGTATGTATGTTACTTTATAGAACTCTATGCAAACATAATTAATATAACATGATACACGAGTTCTACACCGAGTAGGAGGTGCTTGCACGCGCTCCGTTCGGAAATTAGTTTAGTGCCTAACAAGATACAATAATTTTTCTGTGCTGACAACACTTGCGTGTTTCATTTTTACTTTTTTAAAAACACACTACGATTAATATGATTTTGTATTTATGACGCTATGGAAGGCCACGAAGACATTTTTCATTAATTATCCTACGATTAATATGTTTTGTATTTGTGCTTTAGTTGAGTCTATAAGTATATTTCACTTTCGCCCCCTCTTTCTTTCTACTTAGCAATTATTTATTTCAGCTAAGTTAATAAGGCAGCTCGTATGTAAGCTAACATTTGTGTGGTAACTGAATTAAATATTAACGAGGTCCGAGACTGACGGCACTAAGTAGATAGGGGTTTTGTTTGAATGTGTGTCTACTAAATATTTAAAATTGGAATTAAATCAAAACTAGTTAATAAACAAGTTAACTAACTAAAATAGTTCATTCATTTGTTCATCAAATGAGGATTCAGGATGTTCTAGAACAATTTGGAAATGCACAATACCAGTAATGGAATATGAAAACTTGTCTGACGACTGACAGAAATAATATGTAGATACATTGCTTCTGATACAGATAATTATATTGCTTCTGAGGGCAAATCAAATTGGGACTTTTATCGACTTCCAAAATCAATAATTCATCCAATTACTCCAATCAACTCTTGGGACGGGGTGGATCGCTTGAGTTCTTCAAAAAAGTAATTTCCAATTTATATTTATCATAAAGTCGAAACCACAGATGTACTTTCGTCTCCTAATTAAAATGGCAATTGCTTCTCCATCAAGTGACGGGCTTCGGCAATACATTCCGACATTTTGCACAAAAACATCGCCCGTTTTGGCTTCAGGCAATTAGCTTGATAAATAGCTGTTCCTTGTTGCCCTTAAACTGAAATCGTCTATTGAACCGTCTTTGGGGTGAACCGATTTCATATTTGTCAAACATTCGCCTTCCGCTAAAGTCAAGGGAAAACGTAGCGTATTTATTTAACTGTAATATCAGCCTCAGGTTTTCTACGATGCTCATATAGGTACTTATAGCATTCTCTTAGTGAGTTACTATACCAGAACTATGTTAGTTTGAAATCCGGCCACTTAATCCAAGTAATAGTTTTCCTTTGACGATAGAAACTTCTAGAATCGGGTATTTCATAATCGGTACGATATTCACCCGAACGGAAACCAAAAAAGGCGGCATAAGCTAATTTAGTTAATTCTAATAAAGCTATTAATATTTAGTGTTTTTATTGTTGTAAGAAAAATATATTAAAATCATATATGCTTAGATACAATGTATATAATTACATATTATGTATACAAGTACAGTAGCTGGAATAAAACTCTTGCAAAATCAATGTAACGTGATATATTAAAATTAATTTGAACACTTGCCGCAAGCAGAAAGCTTGTTTCCACGAATCGGGCAGTTGGTGACTGGGATGAGGTAAAATGGCGCCGATCGAATATTATTCTTCAGCGAGCGGTGCCAAAAATGCTTTATGAAATTTCAATAAAGGTCCATAGTTGCATATTTTCAGTAAAAACCAACCAAAAGTTCCATCGTCCGTCGAATATTGCCGTTCGCATAACTCGGATTGTTCGAAAATACTTCGTACGTAATAATGAACGTTTGTAACGTGTCCGTGCAATTAAAAGTGTAATATTCATTAAGTATCAATGGCAACACATATATTGAATAAAGTTTGTTGTTTCTTAATGCCAAAACATTAATAAATATGGAGGTCCACGTATGTACACAGTGACTGTTTTAAAGGGAACACACACACGTAAAAATTTTAATATTTTTCCAGTAATCTATTGAAAAAAATATATGTTTCTTGTATTATCAATTTGAATAATTAGAAATATTAAAAATGAAAGCATCATTTGACTGAAGAATGCAGATTTGTAAAAAAAAGCATTTAATTCGCTGTATTAATAAATCAAATAGTATTTTGATGGCTACTTCTAGTTTTATCAATGATGCTTTCGTCGTCAAAGTAATTATTTTACATTTAAATCGAAGTCACTCCAATTAACTTACGCACAGAAATTAGTTATGACACGGCAACTTGCACTTTCACAAGATTAATGACGACATTGCAAGGCGAGCCAGATGGATTAAGTCAAAAATCATTGTTCATAGTGTAGCGACAAAGAGGCACAAAAGACCCTCCTGTGTGGGCCTTTCGACTGATTACATTTACGGCAATAAGGAGAATTAAATTGTTGCGCGTGTGCCATTAATCATGGCCTGCAGTGTACACGTCGGTGCCTTTGTGAAGCAATGCTTGTAGCGGCCAGTGTGTTGCGTTCAAATATTGATTCTTGAATACGAGTTGTGGGTTTGAGCTAACCTGCACTATCGAAACTAACATCAGATACATATCTTTTAAGACATTTGGAGGCTTTAAGTATGCTGCGACGATATGTGGGTTTGAAAGTACAGGTGTGAGCTTGTTGAGCAGAACAAAAGGGCATATAAGTTATATACCAATATTATAATTAAATGCCTAATAGTGTTATCATATATAGTTCATTAGTGGGTGACGAATATTAATTTTATAATTACGAATACTGATATCCGCTATGGCACCACACCACTGTTGAAGTTATTTTTCGAGCGGTTCGATTTATGGCCGTTTTAAAAAATCAACTGCAACCTAAAAGTTTATTTCATTTGTTTACTTACTTCACACGTTTAGATTTCAGTTTTTCCGTTTGCGCACTATTTAATTTTGTACCAAACTCTTGTGAAAATACAGATGTTGTAGAGAAATTGAACAAAACTTCTATATAACTTTTTGATTCCAGTTAATTTTTCGTTTGACTTTTGATAAAAAAGAATAATGCCACAAACTTATAATATGAAATAAGAATAAAATAGTGTCTATAAGTAATATATTAAATAATATATTTTATATGTCACGATTTTTCAAAAGGAAGCTGATTGCGTAAAATTAACGATTTTTAGTTTGGCAAAACGTCTTACATCTACGTACGCACATAACGTTGCCAACCTAAAATTCTTTTGACTTTCGAAGTTCTGGATGTGCAGACACGAACTTGATTAAAAAGGAACGAAAAGATAATTACCGAGCGAATTTCGGAACGTAACAGTACAATGTGACTGAGGTTGTTAGTCTGGTTGGCGGCTACCTCGGCCGGTGGCTGTGGTAACTCAATTAGAAGACGACACCAAGTTTTATAGCTGATACTTTAGCAGAAACATAATATTTTTTAGTACTAAATTTAGTCTTTACTCGGAAGTCTCAAGTCCGACTTTCTTCGTAAGGATACAAGTATTTGGCGCTCTGCGTACTTTGCCTATCCCGTAAGAAATGTAATGTAGCGATAGTATTTAAAGTGGTATTAATAATTAAAATGTTGTAAGTACTTAATTAAAGTTTTGTATAAACGATTGTGTTGAAACACTTCATGATTATGTAATTGTGGGTTCGTTAAGAAAAAAATGTGTTAATATTTTCTGCCACTAGAGGCGCTAATGTTTTAGTTCATCTGCAACTGTCAGTGTGAATGGGTTGTTCCAAGAAATCTTTCTCGCAATATTCAACTTCAGTAAACAAATCAAATATCTATTATTTACAACTATTAAAAGAGAGGGTATTTTTTAACTCGTCCTGTAACCAATTGAAATAGTTGCGACAACATCACTGAATACACTAACTTAATTATGAATTAGATTGGACACGAACTCGAATAAAGAATATGGGTATTAAGGATTACAATTAGGTTGCGATTAGCACAGACGCGTCAGTTTGACATTTTTAACGAAGATATATATTTGACATTATGAACCACAATACATTTGACATTATGGAGTGAAACAAGCTTAATTCTATAGTAAGACAGACAGTGTTTGGCGACCCGGCTGGATGAAAAGAGCGGTACAGAAACTCAAAATTCAATCTTTAAGCTACAGTTGGTACAAATATATAGATGAAATATGAATTTGAAAATTTCACGGGCTCTCTCACTGAGAGTCCGTGCGACCGCGTACACGAGTCATAATCCACGCGAGCCCGTTTACAAATAAGGTGACCGAACAAGCAAACACAATTAGTATAGAGTGTGCCGCACCGCTGATAAAATGATGCACCCTACTATTGAATCTGTAGTGATGTCAGTACATACTGCGTTCTTATTAAACAACTACGCAACAACTAATAACAACTATTTGTTGATGTTAACTATACTGTATTGATACTAAATTACTGGTTTATTAATTGCTATTGTATTAAAGTAGTATTTTCACATTATAAACTATTGTCATTATTAAATAGATTAATTAAATATTGTACTTTTAATATTGTATTTTCAATTTTTTTCTTTTTAATTGTTGACGTTATAGTGAAGTGAATACTGTGTTGATAATAATGTATAGATTATTTATTGTAAATAATTAAATTTTCAAATAAAATATTGTCATTTCAAATAATATCTACATAATTAATAATTATCCGCATTGATATTAATTGTATCAATGCGGTATTGAAATTAACTGTAACTATTTCATTAATATTAATTTATAGATAACTTATTGTAATGACTAAATTTGTTAATAACATATTGTTATTTTTATTACACAAAATGACATATAAATTGACTATATTTCGTGTTAAATAATATGTTAAATTTATTCACCGTCATTTGTTCTCTGCCTTTATTAGTTTTTGGAATAGTTAGTTATGTTACTTATCTTGTAATATTTATCTATTATACCCCTTTAATATAAGCTGAATGATACTATTTAAATAATAATAACACTTAGGTACAAACATATTTTCTCATTATTACATACAATTTTATTTAATACAAGTCGATAAATATATATCAGTCATTTATCGATATCAGCAGTTCCCGAGTCTACGAGGTCGCCCCCGGTAACTGCGCCCTTGCACTTCGGAAGGGCGAAGCTGAATTATTGTTCAGAGACGGGGCGGGGGCTTTAAAACGGGAAACCCCAGCCGTTGTGCATAGCCGATTTACCGCTATCCGCCATTTTAATGTCCTTACAACGCTCTATGGTCGCTGACAGTATGGGTACGCGTGTGTGGTCTAAGATTATATTAAAAATATACATTGCAACATGCCTAATCAAGGTATTCCTTAATAAGTATGAAAAGTAATTAGAACTTTGAACTAAGTAAGCCTTAGAGAAAATAAAAGCTACAAGTTGCCGTTATTGTAGATAGAATGCGGTAAATGAAGAGACCTATATCCGGATTCAATAAGAAATACCCGCATTCTGCATGAAAAGTTTTCGCTTATTATTTATGACACGTAGTTTATTGTAGTAATAATTTTGTCTACAAAGTAACAGTGTCACGTGACTTAGATAAATTGAATAACTAAGTGATGAATGATTGAATGATTGAGTGAATGAACGACTGAATGATTGAGTGACCGAATGATTGAATGATGGAACACTGCGCTTTAGCGACGCGAAAATAATGTCGCTGGTGCCATTCGCTTAAGCCAGAGCGTGATATTGTTCAGTGTGTTGGCATTTTACTAAACACACGCGTGTGTGAGTGATTGTTGCCGTTTGTATAGCTTTTATAACAATTCCGGGTACTTTTCGTTTTCTGTCATAGAGAGGTTTGAGGGCGAGTGTCATGGGGTTCAGGGGTCCAGGGGGCGATGCTCCACTAAACGCCACTCCGAGCTAATGGAGGCAGAGTAGTCGTTATTATGTACTTCGAAAACGACAAGTTTCCGCATCCCTTTAATCTTGCGTTTATAATGTTTAAAGGTATTTTGTAGACCTCTTGTGTAGAGTAAGGAAAAATAATGTATTACAATTGTCATGTTGTATAAGGAAAAATGTTTTATTCTAATTTGTTTTTGAAATTCTTGATGTTTTGATTAATATAAAAAATATGTAAACAAGTAGTGCCCTTTGATGGAAGTAAACGTGAAATAATACTTTCAATTTTAATGTATTATTTTTAGTTATATTAACTGTTTACTATATAAACAAAGAAAATTCTGATATGGCTAACATATGGCATGGTTTTAGTTAAATATTTCTCGTCTGTACGAAGTATTTTATAACTATTTAATAGACTTTCATTTTTTACATTTCAATTTTACGATAGGTACACAAATTCTATCAGTTTGCGTTCTGCTGTAGAGTCGTTCAGTGAAAAGCTTCAATTTGTCGCAATGTTGCTGTAACATGTATACGAATTACATTACGTATATATATCATGTCATATGTATGTATACATATATAAATAATATTTATGTATACATACATAAACATGTATTAGAATTAAATGATATACATTTCAAATTTGCGTTATGCAAATAAAATAAAAACCTAGCGGATTCCAAAGTGGAATTCTCTCCAAACATTGAACGGAAACTCCCCAAAAAAAACCCAACCGTTCAACATCATGAAATATTAAGTCGCAAATTGTTCCCCAAACACTCTCTAAGCTGCCGAATTAAAAATGTATCTCCCTCGTTCCTTTCCAATATACCAAGACAATTCGTCTCAAGCGGAATCCGCATTCAAATGTTAGAATCACGGGTCTAATGTAGCTGGTGTTCGGTCGGGTTTGAGGAATCGAGAACAAATATTCAGAATATTTCATTAAGCCGGCCTGCTTTGTCCGTAATGGCCGCCCCTCCGTATTTGAATAGACATGTCAAATATAAGAGAAACTTTCGTTTGCCTTTTCGCACATGCACTCACGGTTCTTCGGACGGTTTGTTTGTTTGTGTTTGTTCATTTTAGTTTGAATCGCCGTATGTACACGTGTTGAGCTGATGAATATAAATAACAAATAAGTATATGAATAATTCAATAGAGTTGACATTTTATGTCGCTATTATCTATTTGTTCAGTTTTCTTTGAATTTAATAAAAAATTGACTATTTTCATTGAGTGGAACACTGGTATTTTCAATCTTCTTTAATCGTAGGTCACGCGTTGATTCGTCTGGTGCAGTGCTATATACATATAAGACACAGGCATAGGTAACCCTACCTACTATGGTAAATAAATTTGTAAATGCAAAAATAGTTAATACCAATGTCTGAGTCATCAGTCAATATAATAACTTATCAAACTGGGAACAACTATTAAATAATTATTATTAATCAAAGCAAGTAGGGCGCCTAATTATATAGAGTTATCAAATGGAAACTTGAGTTTGTCTTCAAGCAATCGGGCACTGATATTTGCTGAAGCACGAGAGCAAAGATCGCGGCGTGTGTTTAACTTGCACTTATTTTGTGCAGTCACTTCTCATCAAAATTATTATATGTGATATATCCGTTTTCCACTTGTGGAAAATTTCCTTTGAACGCAGTAACATATTTATTCGTATCATGTGTTTTAATAAATATTAATAATAGTATTCGTCAATATTATCAAGCTTTTAATTCAATTTTCTGATGGATACGGTATTCTCTCAGAACCAGAAGAGTTAATGCCATAGTCATTTATATTTTTTTATCGTTTTAGCAATCATAATTAAATTTATTACAGTAAATTTTGATATTTTTTTTTGTTGTACATTTGTACCCTTGTCCAACATTTCCTTTTTATCGCTGGTATTCTTTACAGTATGTATCTGCAGATACGATTTCAATTCGGTCGCCCCTCCCCGCACCCCGGATCACCCCGTCACAGTTATCTGTGATTCTGAATGCCGAATGCGAATTTTGATTTTTTCATTTCCCGTCACTCTTAAATGATTCTACCTGGGGCTCCTATTGTGTCGGGGCCCCTGCTTTTAATATTTGCGCCATATATTTTCCTGCGCTGTCAGTCTTTTCGACGTTGGGTAGCCCACATTCACCTATCACATAGAATAGAAATCAAAGAGCGTTGCCAGAGATAAGAGTAAAAATCTTTTATATAGTAACGTCATATAATGACGGTAGACACCTCCTTGTATCCCCCTCTTGGTCATGGCTATCGTAACACTGTTACTATTCTGGTATAAACCCAGGATGATGAAAATCACTACTTAGACCAATTCACTCTAAGTTTATAACGTTATAACTTCGACCAAATTAAAGAACTAATGGGATACGGTAACAACTATAATATTTTTTCGTACATGGCAACGATCAAAAACCTGTCACTACGACAACTATCGAAGAGTAACTTAATTTCGCTAACAACCCTCATCCATCATTAGATTCCCCCTCTTCCCAAATGTTCCACCATAAAGATCGGTCAGCTTCAGCGATGAGACTGACCAACAATATCCTCGGCTTTGTACTATAAGTACCACTTAAGCAAGAAAGCCACCGCCACTAATTACGCATAACATCGCATCCCCTCCGCGCACTCGCCGCTGGTAATCCTTCAAAGAACGTCCAGTTATGACCTCACCAGGGTAGTAAGAGCTCCTATGCCTCTTAAAATTGTCACCAGTGCAAAGTAGGTGTTCTACCGAGGGCTACGACGCGAAGGAAGTGCATATTAGCGCAGTACGAAAAACAAAGTTTTAATTTCAAATGTCGTTGGTTTATTAGTTGATCTACTTTTTTTATTAGCATTTAAACCTTATGTTGTTACGCTCGATGCTTTACTGGTTAGGCCCAGAGAATCGAATATCAAATATCTCTAATACAGATCTAACGTAATATTATACTTTAAGTACTCGTTCAAAACGTTACTGTAGTTTTGTTTGTCGAACTAATAAGTGAATTGTGTATGTGTGTGTGTGTGTCTAACACATGTTCTGTTTGAAAACTTACGACAAGGATACGAATAACTTACTTGGTTACTTGAAAAATCAAATCGTCTGCGTCGACTTTTAAACAATTTTATCTTTTTTTCAAGCGATAGTTTCGCTTGTCGCTCTTCGCATATTCTTTTACCCGATTTGTTAACCACAAGGGTCAAGTTAGACTGGATCGTTGCAGTACTTTCGTAAATTAATTCCTTTATCTATAGGGGCAGCTATAATCCAAAAATGATCGCCTGTACCCTCAAGCGTTAAATGCTCTTTAATGTCACTAAATGGAACATTCTGGAACAGCCTAGTTCCTTTGATGACCGGGTATTAATACTCGTATATAGTTATGGATGTGATTTAGTTGTGGAAATATTTGATAATTTTGTACTTTAAATATTGAATAAAAAGGGTAGGTAGTAATAGTAAAAGGCTTAAATCTAGGATATAACTTTAACTAGCACTATTATATTCATTAGACTGACCACCTATTCCATGGGCCTTTAAAACATAAATGGTGGAACGTGAGAGTGTACCACACTATTATGCCTACCCCTTCGAGGATTACTAATTTACTTTGCATTTCTTCTTGAAATGTTTTTGTCCTTGAAGTTTTTTCTGAAGGCTATTATTTTTATATTCACTCCTTCTTCATTCGTTTCATTCTGGTCACGTTTTACGGACCGAAAAAGATTAGCTCAACAATAGGTGGTTTGCGGCAGAAGTGTGTGCTGTCATTGCAGAATTTTGAACAGAGATATTGCCTACAATTTGTTAAAAAGTTCATGATACTAATCAATATTTAAAGTAAAATTGATAAAATTAAAAAAAATATATCAATTTTGCTAGAATACAGGTATTTCAAGCTCTCGACCTTGGTTTAAGGTTTTTATGTTAGATTTGTAGAGATGTATGGTTTTTAAGGTTTATATAGCAAATACCTCCAGAGCTGATGACAGCGAGACCTTCTCCTGCTTCAGTGTTTCCACTCGACTCTTGTGCTGCAGCAGTGATCGAACAGTCTCCTCCATTCTGTAACAAAGAAAAAAACAATATTAAAATTATGTATGATCACATACATACATACCTATGTTTAATCAACAGCGATAATAAATTAATGATAATAATATAATATACAGCTTCAACTTTCGTGGTTTTATAGAAAAAGTTATAAAATATACAAATAATATTTATATGTAGGTACATGTATGTAGTTAAAAACTAATCGTAGCTACAATTGTAATATCGACTAGGTATATTTTAATCGCATTATCGTATCTACGTATGATTTAAGATGAAGATTACTATTAGACAAAGCAATAATTTGATTGCTTTGTTTATTGTCATTATTTGTATATATTATGGGTTTTGGGGTAGACACTCATAAATGACCAAGAATTGTACGAAATTTTTCAAAAGCGTTTCTATCTCGGTGTAAAGTCGCGCATTACGAGTTCAAAGATCCTTAAAGAACTTTTAAATAATTCATTAAAGAGGACTTTTTCCACCTTGGAAATTCTACTATTGCATTCTTGAAGGATTCATTACGAGCATGGAGAAGACGGGACAAGGAAGCGTGTTTTCCATAAGTTCTCTTTGAGCGCGAAACTAATCTCTCGCTACGAGTTCATAAGCTCTTTTTAAAACGGTTGGCTTAATAAGCTCTCCGGCAAGCGAAATATAAGGCAGCGATCTTCTAAATCTTACTTCATTACGTGGATGGATCAAACTCGCAAACGGAGCATAATCTGTAGACGAAGATTTGCATTTTGTGCGTGGAGCGAGACAGATGATAGGATGATGACTAGTGAGAAAGAGACGGATTTGTTCGGCACTTCATTAGCGGGCGACATCCGTTCACGGCGCCGTAACTTGCGTCGCTGTCAAATGGCGCGAACACAATATGAATTGTTTTTGTTATCTGTGCTGTCAATGTTGGTAGTTCACAATATTCACACGCGTAATTAAAGTTTCATTTATGATTTTTAATGAAGCAAAAGTTTAGATTGGTTTTATTTTTATCAATATGTCAAGATTATCATCAACCGTTCTAACGTTCCACCTGTTAGACATGGGTCTCTGCTTAGAATAGAAGAGTTAAGGCTACAGTCTGTCACGCTGACCAAGTAGCTTACCAACCCGGTAAGCTTCATTAACATACATATAACCAACATAACATACAAATCTTACAAAACAGTTTTGACAGCGTTTCTTTCCATTGTACAAGTAAAAGATACATAAGCCATTAATATGTAATTTATGAATGAGCCAATAAAGATTTATGATACCATTATGCCCGATTAATAATATCTTGTAATATTGCTTATGACGTTTTTTTCTCCTTTTATGATTTCTGTTTTTATTACTGTGGAGTTTTTTGGAGTTTAAAAATGACAAGAAATTAGAAATAAATCAATTTAAAGTACACCATTATTAATAATCTTTGACACTAAGTATATATTACTTTAAACCCAGTAGCCAAACATAAACAAAGGACGTGAACAAATCCATAGACAACTGTAAGGTTTCTTAATTTAGCAAAGCCGCGTTTTACTTTATGCCACAAAGCTAAGTCCCTCCGAGTCGGCTTAGCGGATAATTCCTGAAACAAAACCCTCAGCGAATAATCATTTCACCCTCTTTAATTATTAATACACCGTTGAGAGTCGAGATTACAGTATTAAAGAAAACGTAATGGGCTATTTGATGGCGGTCACTACCATTTGAAGTTACTCTGTTAATGTAGTTAGTGCCAATTCAGCCCTTATCTAGGCTATATTGGGGGTTTAATGGCCTGAACGATATTATTAAAACACCAGTC
>DWME01002389.1:0-21017 GCA_018244795.1 Parelbella ahira ahira | reverse complement strand
TAGTGAACATCAGGCCTAAAAACCGCAAACTTGTAGTGAAGTCTTCGAAACGGATTTTATAATTTTTTCTTTAACGAAACACGAATTACATAGAATGGAACTATTTATATTTATCCTCGTAGTTTTCTAAAATTAAATTTAAAAATAAATTTTTTAGTAGTTGATGCTAACACGATTCGTGCACTCATGGTTTTAAAAAAACGTTATTTAAAATTGGTCCTGTTCCTAACAAACGAATAACTTCTCGTTATCTCAAACGAGCTGTGCTCTTAATTGATATGTCACTGACACTTTACAGATGCTTCCATATCTAGGTAAACACCAAACTACCAACTGGGTGAAAAAATGTATGTCGCTGACGATAGCGAGTTAGCAAATATGATGATAGAAGATAAAACTTTTAAATATAATGTAAACTGAACAGCTCAGCCAGATGACTTCGTTATAGAAATATGAACAAGCTATAAATAAATAATGTAGCGTTCTTCAACGAGGGGAGTTATATTGCAATGCATTGTTTAAAAAGTGGTTTGTAAGGTTGCCGGAAAACGGCAATAAAAAAGACGGCAAAGATGATAAAGGAATCTGATTGGTACTAAGTCATTATAAAGCTTCGCGACGAATCTTAGTTGAAACAATTGTATCAGTACACTGAGACTTGTGTGCAACAAGAAATTCAAGTAACCCTGAAAGCCGCGCGCCTCTGATACGAGCGAACTTACAATCAGACCTGCAGCGGTAGGTCAAGGAGGTCGAGTGTCATGGTGCTGCATTCATACATTTCCATTCTAATCCCATACACACACCTACTACGGATAAGACATTGCCATGACTAAAGTAACTCGACTAATTCATAATTCATGAGATTGTGTAAGTCTTGGCTGAAAACCACTAGAACAATAAAGTTGTGTAGTAAATGAGTAAGTAAGTTACATTCGAAACTAATTATTAACAACAACTTAGTAATTCAAAGAAAAATATTACAATGAACCTCCGAAATACCTGTGTTTCAGCATGTTATCGGGAACGAACACATTCCACCAAGAAGGTCGCTTCTGGCGGATGTACGTGGGCATATCGCCTTCTTCATCGGTGTCGTTGCCGCCGGACTTCCGCCGCTTCTTGCGTTCGAGCTGGAGGCGCGCCGCCCACGAGCGCCGGCGACCTTTGTCACTGGGTCCGAAGCCGTCCGACATGACGGGCACGGCCAGGGAGGCTCGACGCGGCGCGTCCAGCGGCGGACCGTCGAACTCGGTCAGCTTTCTATATCTCTCGGCGAACGTGGCATCTGAAGCCCTGCGTCCGTTGGAGGCGGATGGCGACGCTCGAGGCACGAAAACCGAATCTGTGAAAGCCTCGTCGTCGTCGGTATCGGGTGGGTAATTTTCTTCGCTGTAGCGTCGAGGTGTCTCGTCGACCGCTTCCTCTAGGCTAGCGAGCTGCAGGCTGGGGCGGTGGGTACGCATGCCACGCGGTAGCCGCCCGGGCCGGACCTGCAGGCGAGCCAGCGCCAGCGGCACAGGCGACTCGGTCAACGTCGGCTCACTGCCACTCATCGTAACTACAACACGTCACTCAGTCACTAACACTTCACTTACGAAGAATCTCCGTTATGAGCTCCATGTTTGTTCAGTTTGTCTCACGCAGTAAGTACCAGCCACTAAAATAAATTTAGTTTTTCATCGATTCCAAACATTTATGTGACTAAACTTAGCCCATAACATGGCAATAACCGGCACTGCCGCTAAACTTGTTTAACACTGCGTATTAGTATAATAACACAGTTGCTTGTGCTACGCATCTATATGATAAAATACCATTACGATACTTAGTATCCATGACATATATACGGAATATAACGACATTTTATAGAACAAAACATAAAAGAGTGTTTGATAACGTTAATTGATAAACAAAAAGAAATTGTTTCAAAGAAAAAAGTCAACATTTTCATATTTTTATATTCTCGTTTGGCCGTCAGCGTGTGGACTAGCTTCACACAGTATGGAACAAGTGTTTGCTCCAACTTGAATTAAAATCCTTGAGAATAACGGATCAACAAATTCGCCTCGAAGTTTCTTTTCAGTTTTATATGACTTCATACTCGACGCAATAAACTCTCGGATATAAGTCCTAGACATTTTATTGCATGGAGTCTTGACATTAACCTTCCGGAGACCGGTATTTGCCTAATAGTCATTATTAATCTAATTCATTGCCACAAATGACACATTTGGTTTTCCGTATGAAGCCAGTAACTAAATATGCGACATTACATCAGCAATTTAGAACGATGATTAGCTAGATTTGGAAAAACACAAACTAATGAAATGATTATTTACTAATTGAGCACTTCTTCCTGTGATTTCTCAAAATTATCTCTACACATAAAAATGTTCACACTGACCACAGACGGCTTTACAAGAGTGACGAGAGTGTATATAGTCACGTGTCAAACAAGTTGTAGATCCGCAGTGACAAGAATCTGTTATACGTTTACATTTCCATAAGTATAAAAAAAAGTCTAAAAATAGCACCTTGACAACCTCCATTTGTACCTAGCCATAACGAGAATAGAAAATGTGTAGCAAGCTTTCCTGTCATTAAAGCGGGATGACTAGATGAGTGTAAGCGGGATGACTGACTCGATGAATCGTGGCGACAAGTGTCAGTGTCGGCGTACGCGTAGTAGGCAAGCGGGTGCAGCTTTCGTAAGTGCACCGTCGTCATCGGCCGGCCGAGGGGAAAGTTACGAGTGCCACCGTCTACATAAATAGCCAAGCCCGACTCGCCGCAGTCGGTTTCATTATTAACCGATGGTACCATCCACTGCCGCGGCGCGTGCGGCTAGTTCCTTAGAACTAGGACACTATTAGCTAGAACCTTATTGAGTGCTTTGTACATGTTACATATTTACTTCTTAAAACTGAAGTATTCGAACCACCAGTCAAATCAATCATCAGCCTGTTTTAGGCCGCTGCTGGACATTCTGCTGCTGCTTCCTTTGCAGTTTTTTGGTCCATAATCTTCACGCAGTACCTGCGGGGTGGGGACCTTATAGCACAGTTTTTACTTCGCCTACGCTGCTGCCTCTCGGCACCCCACACATATAGCTGTATCAAATATTATGCTGCGCTATACCGCGAACAGATGTTAGGAGGCGCTCACCAAATATAAATTCTCTTTATTGTGTACATCCAGTATATCTGTACTGAGAGCCAGATGTGGGTAAAGATACGATAAGATATGTAAAGTTAAATGTACGCAATAGATTGTATCTATATTCGCTAGTGAACTCAATAAAAACATGGTAGTTCGCAACGTCCAAGCCGCGGTCAGTTGGCCGTCGAGCGGACACTGGTCGTGAATAGAATTACTTGCACAAACTAGTTTATTTACATCGCGCGAGACCAGACTGTCGCTCGATGACGCGCAGGCCCGACGTCTTCGCTCTTGTCACATGTGCTCGCTCAAAATAACTAGAAAAACAATCAGTGAGGCGTCCGAGATACGGCACCAAGGTCGCGTCTCAATTGGGTTTATTAATTGACACTCGTTCAGAGCAACGACGCACTATTGTAAATATCAACAAACGGAACATTTCAGTGACAACGAACCTAGCATCCTCATTAAGAGCGCGCGGGCCATGCAGTCGTTCGCATATGTCACTGGGTGGCGCGACCTCTGCGTGAACTTGAAAGTCCGTTTCGCCGCTATCGTATGTGATAATGATTAGAAAGTTGATAAGTTACGTTCAGCCTCCGCGAATCTAAGCCAAGGATAGCGATTCGGGCATTCGATACGCAACGGACGGTAAAAAGGTTTCTACTCGCGGTACGTCTACTGAGACAAACCACATTGTTTGGTCGGGCTCACATCCTGCCTCCGACGCAGATACGATATGTTATTAAAAATAATTTCAAATGTGATTCAACGCCATTACGTGAGCCATGTTCGTCGTTGATCGGGTATATTATTCCGGTTGACAATAAAGCATAGCTTCTATTTCAATAAATAAATGTTACATAATTGTTCGCCACTCGCTCTTCTTGACCAGTAACCTAAACATTCTTAATTTTTTTTCGGTTAAAACACTCCGTCATACTTTTATCGCATATTTCATTTAACCTTCACCAATAACTATGACTTTTCCATTTCAGAATTTAGAAAAAAAAGTTACGATTCACGTTTTAGACAAAAGACAAAACATAAGCAAATAAAATTATTGCTTGCATTGTATACATATTTTTTAATTGTATGAGTGATCAAAATTGATAATAAAATAGAGCATTTAATCGAGAAGTAATTTTCATTTTTAAATCATGCTATTAACAAAGGAATTATTAAAGAGAAGAACACATGCATTGTAAGACTGGCGTTATTATCAACAATTCTTAATTGTTAAGACGAATGTAATTCGAGGTCTGACCTAATACGACGAAAGCTTTTGATCTCCAACAATGTCTGCGCTCCGTTTGATGAGTAGACGAAGAAAAGTTTTTATTTTGGACACGTGTTTATACAAACATAACCAACAGCGAATCGGTCAGTTGTACTCGTAATGTCATGACGAGATGTAAACATTTGTCTCTGAAACTATACGTGGGTATACATAATATGTAAAATTTCTTCCACCGAATGGGCGGTTTGAGAATTGTGCAAGCCACTGAAGTTTCTTGATAAAAGATTTCATTTAGAAACAAGGCCGTCCGCATGCGCATGCATGGAATCAGTGAAACAATGCAGCCATTGTCTACAAAGATAGGGTTGTATGTAATAAAACGGGCCGACAACATACATACATAGTAAGAGAAATATTCTAATGGAAAACATGTCGTCGCTGAAACATTATACGGTTTCATGGAGTTCGGTGTTTGTGGCGATAGAGCACGCACAATCGGCCGTACATGTGTCGTGCGGCCGAGGGAACAGATTCATAGTTATCGCGTGTTTAAATATTGTATTTATTTACATAGTAACATAAAACGTTTACGGTGAAAATTTATTCTGCTGTCAATCTAATAGTGCGGATTTATACGACGAAACAATAATAAAACATATTTACAACGCGAGGGTTGATGAATCCATTCTGACAAATACTGAGTGATGGTGAAAACTGACGTGCATGTCTGATGATAATTATGAATATGGATAATGCACGTCAGAACTACAAAGGTAGAAAAATTGGCATTCAGTGCTCTCTGCCTGCCCAGTGAGAGAAAATGCATGATGATATAATAATAACAATTTGTTAACCCAGCATTTAACGATAGTTAGGTATCAATACAATGGTGCCTGCAACCTCTGACGAATGAAACTCTGAACATTGATCAATAGTTTGTTGCGCAACTGTAAAGAGGAATCAATACATAAAAACACAAACCAAAACCAATATAGGCCGATAATAACATGGCTTTCAATGTTGAAGTAGTGACAGATCGTAAATCCATGCGGTGCAGTAGTACAACAGTAATAACAAACCAGTTGCAATGATAAATTTATAAAAGAATTGATTCCCCACGAAGCTTATGTTAATAGTAGCTAGACAAGAGAGCAGAATAATAATCCTATTATTCATTGTATAACAATGTTATATCGAGGTTTCTAGAATATAAAAAGAAAAATAGACGTACATTTTATTATTATATTAGCAAGTACGTAGTTATATTTGCTTTGCTCTCGTTGCATGGCATTATTTATTTATATAGAAAAGTCACGACTATGACCTCTACTCCTATAGTTATTACGGCAAGTTAAAGGTCAGAAATTATGTCATTAAATGGATATTTAAGATAATTGCACGTATATTTTTCTTTAATATTATTACAATATTTTCACGCTAGGTCCCTTATGAGGTAGGCAGAGACCTACACATCTTTATCTTTATAAACCTGATGGCTTCTACATTATTTTTACATTATGCGCAGACTCATAAATAAATAACATTTGAAAACTTTTGGGCATTTCTTTAACAAAAAAACAGTCGAAATAACAATATGTACTGATGAGAAAGATGAAAGAAAAAGATAAAAGAAACTGTTTTCATTGCTAGAATCCGTAGCATTGTTAATTGAGTAGAAAAAATCCTCATGTCACATAACAAAGGACCTCACCTCACAAAAAAGGTAAAGCTTTTTATTACATAGCGAAGAAAATATATAGAGAGGGGGAACAAAGACGACGAAAAATCTTATCAATGAAACCAAAACATTGCTTGTTTGATGGCAATTTTTTGTGAGCTCCTCTCATGGATAACATCCCTGTACACTTTGTGACTTCGGAGGTCATATCGCACACTTACACATATCAAAACCGAAAACATATTTATTTATGTTTTACACGAAGAAGTCGTTCATAAAGTTATACAATGGTATTACTATAATAAAAACATTTAATTGAATACGTTCTTATGATTAAAAGTTATATATACGTAATATCTTTATACAAATATGTCAAAACTTCTTCATTGGTTTGTTTTAATTTTGGATTTAAAAGTATAAGTAAACGGAACAGAAACAAAGTACACGTAGTAAAATTATTTGAACGTGATGAAGAGTAACAAGTAGCTACTCGTCTACATAACCATGAAATGTTGGAATATTGAACTACGTAGAATATATAGTTGAGGGCACAGCGAGATACAATAATGCGTCCAACAATGATGGTGGCCGGCGAACGCAAACAACGCATGTTTAATGAGTAGCTGCGGCACCGCGCCGAGAGCGGAATACAGATCGATCGTTGACGACAATAGAGTGGCGGCGGACAAAGAAAATATTCAGCTCATTAATATAATTACGACTAGTGAGGAAATCGTTCTCCGTCGGGCAAGTTTGTTGCGTCTTCCAACATGCAGGAAGTGAACGGATTTAAAGGACCCCCTGTCACGTTCTTGTCGAGTAATTAAAAGGTTGACGACCGAGAAAATGGAGGTTGGTTTTTATCATGTACCTAAATCTAAACAAACACATTTGTTTGATATACTATAATGATTTAACCAAATTTTTCTAGCGACATTAAATAATAGGCGCATTCCAAATGATTCTTAACTATTGCTAAATATATTATCAGAAATAACGTGGAACTAAAGTAGGAGAGGATTAATCAATGTCGCTGTCCCAAATGCAATATGTTATCCAAGAAAAAGTCGGTAGCTTGAAAGTTTAGGTAGGAAAATGGTAGAATACCTCAAGGGTAAAGTAACATAATTCTAAATCTAGTAGAGTATGACGAATGTATACAATGTTTACTGGTGACGCAGAAAGACTAACTGTAATGATGTAGGGAACAACGGAACAAGCGGCGGTGCACGGCACGGTCGACCACGCGGCGACCGTTACAAAAACACTTGACGGAATTAAAAGTTTACAAGTGAATCAGCATGAATATTAGCAACACGCGGGAAATCTATGTAAGGACAACGCAAAAAAATATTAAGGAAGTACTACAATTATCTACTGTGTAATAAATTTTACTACTTGGATGGAAGAGTATTTGGAGAATGAAGATTTCCCACAATTTAGAGTTTCTATTAAAAGAGAACTAAACGTTACAAAATGTTTCATATGATTATATTATCATATATTTTTTATGAATGGGATAATCTTAAAAAATATTATTTTTTTATTTGCGCTAAGGAAGCTCTGATTTGTAGAAATATTAACTCAGATACAACCACCACATGAAATTGGCTAATTGGGATTTAGTAATCGTTCCATCACAAATTGTAAATTAAATTTTAATATTAGATTTCCATTAAATACGAAAGTTGTACATCACCATCTTCATTATCATCATCATTAGCCTCTTTTAATGCACTGTCAGATATAAGACTACCCTAATAAACGCATTGCGTTCTGAAAGTGTACAATTTTATGCAAACCACAAAAGCAAAAAGTACATACATTTAAAAATAATTTCATATTTTGAACAACGTGTGTAACGAGACACCTGCGCGCCCGCTAATTGTTGCTCGTGGTCGTCCATTTTTGTTTTAATCAACGCAAATTGGCGCGTGTTGATATAGCTCATTACCAGGTTCCGCTTCATCAACTGTGTCAATATATCGCTCATCTAGCTTATTAAACACCACACTGTGACATCACGTGTATTTCATTTAAACCGCATATTCCCATTGATCCGCGAGAATAGATATATATAAATTCAGAGGTCAATTTTTGGTACCCGAGGGAACTCTTAAGCAAAATATTAGCAACAATTTATATTACAACTACCACGAATCGCTGTGTCTATTGCATTATTACGAACCTGGGTTAATAAACACTACGTTGTGACATCACACAAGTTTTATTCGAACTGAAAATTCCCATTAGGATTAGATGTACATACTCAAGTGGTAATTTTTTTGTACCTGGGGGAAATATTGAGTAAAACATCAAATAAATATAATTCTATTGCCAAAACGAGTTGTACGCAACTCAAACGAAGAATAAGCAGAGATAAGAAGCCTACAAAAGATTTTTAGTATCTACCTTTGTTAGAATATTTCTACTGTTCACAGTACAAAGGCCTATCAGAGTTAACCCATATCAAACCGTGAACGATACGTTGGGAACTTTTGAAAAATATATCGCTAGGCTCCCAAGAGCGCTGCGGAACGTAAAATTATCAGTCAGTAGTGTATGGGGGGCAACAGAGTTGGGAGACCGCTGATTTATATCGTTATCGTTTATTTTCTTCTTACCCATGATCACTTTGAACAAGTGATAAAGCGTACGATTTTAGAAAGTTCCTCATAACTACACACTTTATAACATAAGGCAAGAAACTTTACCAGGTACCACAAACATCAGTTCGATAATAACAATCATTTAATGAATTTTCCTTATTAGGCACGCGTTTGTTGCATATATGAATTTTAAGTATGCTCTTGTTTGTTTCGTTTTATTCAGATTATTTTAAAGCCCTGTGACATTTCTCTTACAAGATTGTCATCAAAACTATAAATTAAATAATTCCCGAACAAGCATAATTCTAACATGTAGTTATAATCGTTTTATGCATCATCTACATTCCAGCTCAGCTAAATGCGCATGTTCGAAACGCGGAATCATTCCAGGCTTGTCATCGTCGTGGCCATAAAGTGATTTAATTATAAATGAAGAGTGGGTGACCGTGGAATGATCTTTGGGAATATTCCCAAAATTGCAACCGGCTCCGATAAATCTTCAATGCGAGCTGTGTACGGCAACAGCGACCCCATTCCGACAATCGGCCGTAACAATAAATTTATTAAAATCTCATAAAACGCTATAATATTCCGTTTACATTTTGCCATTCAGCACATGTTGGTAGAAGTGTTTGTCATAGCGTCATGTGTGCCAAATGTGTGAAGATTTTATTATTTGATCGTAACTTGGAGTGTATTTGACTTTTGCTACTGGGTCTTCTGTCTTTTACGAGTATTTAGAAGTTCGAGTAAATTTTCCTGATCTCTTTACGCTAAACTTACATATTTATAACAGCGTTAACAAAAGAAAGCAAAGATAAGAGCGATAGAACAAAAAATACCAACTAGACAAATGTAATTTGATACGTGTCATATTCACAATTAGCTTTCTATCATTTCATACGAGTGTCAATCAGAGAACAGGAGACGAATCAATTTATGCCGATCGTTCGGATTGGAGACGGGAAATGAAATGTTCATACGAAGCGGAGCGCGCCGGCGCGGATATTAAAACGCTGCCAGATCGTAATAATATCTATCAAATGTAACCGGTGACAAATAATGGTGGAAATATAATTTTAACATTTTTGTTTTGTTTGTGTACTGAATAAAAATTATAATATTACGCGTGTTTTTCCCCAAAGAGATAGGTAGAGGATCGTATTTCATAGTTTGACGTGTTGTTATTCATGCCATGGAAGAGGGGTTGAACCGATGGCCACACACCGGAATAAAATAATCAAATTGTTATGACAGTTACAATTACGATTTCTCGTAACTGCTAAAACAATGTCACAATCGAGAATCGATAGATTTTCGCAATGACGGGCGGTATAAAAGTGATTCGTGGACAAATAAATAATGATTCATTTTATTTAAGATTGTAGATCAACGAATATTGGCGCCAAAACTCTCCGATACCAACGTTATTGTAGATTAACGAGTATTGGAGCCAAAACTCTCCGAATCGAACGTATGTACATATATCAAGAAAGTGATGTATTGTAGAAGAAATAGGAACGTTAGGTACGTAAAGTTAGAGCTAATTGACAGTCGGTGCTCTCTGCTCACCTTATAATAACACCCCTATTGTAAAGCAACAAAAAATGTATAACACACATTATATAACGACCGGTGTCAGGAGATACGATGTAAAGTACTAGGCATGGCCTTTCGGATTCCTTTTGGTATCATTAACATCGTGCTCTCAGACTTCTCCAACAACTAGATTACCTTATACGACGTGGAAGGTTGACAATTAATTTAACGTTAGCATTTTTAAACGACCAGTTTTTTCATTACACTATTGACCAGCATTAGTACAGTATTGAGTGGTAACAAAAATTATTAAACAGAGAGGACCGTAATGCGATTTATTTTCGCGAACATAAAAAGCCTACGTTAACTGTTATCGTTGCATATATCATAACGGACAGCACAATGAAACTAGGCATATTAACATAACAACACGCCTGTAGTTCGCCGAAGGAGTAGGCAGAGTACACTCTCACGTCTCACAGTTATGATGTACGATCAATGTAAAAGGGGATGAGCCAACAGCCATACACCAGACACAAATCGAGACTCCGGGCTGCTACTGGAAATTTGAAGTTAGAAAAAGCCAACGTCTATTGTACCTAAATACAATACACATTACGCGGTAAGTCGGCAATATAAGTGGAAACATTACGTACCCTATATGTTTCATTGGCCTGAGCAGTCAGCGAAAAAGCGATTATGTTGACACTTCACAGTGCATAGTACTAGTATAACTGCTCGTATTACGTCTATCGCCAGAAAAATGTGGGTCGCATGAGATTCCAAAGCGCAACGCGACTTGCATAACACCACTCTCGCTCGCCGCTCGACAGTGTCACTCGATCCGGCCCTCTCGATCAGTGTGAAACAGTTTTTTTATTATACACGATTATCGATAAGATAATAAACATCGAACCGAGCTCTGATTGAATCACTCGAGCGCGTTTATCTCTCAATGCCTCCTCAAACATTGTGTACCGACGATAAGATTGTTATAAATCGCGTAATCGATCAATGAATGTTATCGGTGTATACGCTTTATAAATTAAATTTTATTTCTTCTTAGAACAATAAACGCGACACGCTCACCGCACACAACATTATATTGCTTTAAAACGAATCACATGTTTTATACACGACGCAAGAATTTTACTTATTGAAAACACGTCAGGTCTGCGAGGATAGAAATATTTGACATTAATTCCTATCTGCCAATCCGTTAGGGAACCTGGCGTGCTAATATAAAAAAAACTTCATAGCAAGATTTATAACACTCGGTTTACATGCCAACAAACGGGTTCAGAACCAGAAAGTGAAAACAAAACGCCCGCAGTGTTCATTTCTAATTCGATTTCAAATAAATTGAGATAAAAATTAAAATTGTGAGTTGTTTGCATTTATTTATAACATGGTTATACTTTTTAAGGTCTATAATATATTGTGATTTTAAATATAACACTATCAACTATTTTCTCTTTGCTCTGTTTGACGCAGATCTCTTCTCAGATAGAGAAGACGAATGTTGGCCCAGTATAGGTTGACAGAAACCACACATCTCAGAGAACGATATGAAGAACTCTAAAGTGCGCAGGTTCCCTAGCGATCTTTTTCTTTACCAGGGAGTGATGTTTAATGTTAAGAGGGTAGTAATTTTGCGGCGGTGCCTTTTGACGGTGGTTTGGGTTCCAAGGTGCTGACCACCATTGACACCAGAAGCCCAGGACCCCAGTTATTACCTACTGTTTTTTGCCATAGCTGTGAATGGGCAAATTATTGACCTGCTTTTGGAATATCACAGTACACACCTGCAGTAGGACATGTTAGGGATCTATAGCGACAACTCAAGAGTGAGTAAGCGGCGATGAGTCCAGTCGGTCGGTCGAGCCCACACCGCGCCCTTCAATGTGAGCGTAATAATGAATAGCTACATTACGCCACCAGTGGGTGTGTCCGTGATAAGCCGACCACAGAATCATTTTACATAAATTCAGAAATTTTTGACACTGATTTTTTAAGTACAATATTATACAAATTTTTATATCGTTCTAAATTAGGAAATATATATGGAGAAAATATAAAGTTTGAGATAAAATATCCGACTTGCCCGTTAGTCCATTTGTTACTGAATCCGACTACTGAGCCGGGAGTCATGGGTTCGATTTCCACTAATGTCAAATATTTTTGTGATGAGCGTATCCGTTCTATGTACAACATAATATAAAACCAAATATACCTATTGTAAGTCGTATGTATGCTTATACTTATATACGTGTATATTACGTGTCCATATAAGTATGTATATGTATATCCACATAAGGCGTCTAGTTGTCATAACACTGACTCTACAAACTGGAATCAGATGACTGTGTAAGTAAGATGCCCTAAGATTTATTTTATATTGATGGAGTCATATCAAAGTACAGCCATTTTAAAAAGAAAAAGTTTTTAGTAAACAGGGATCAATGATTAAAATCTAAACCCCGCGTCAGCAGATATATCGACTCAAAATCTTAAAGATAATATAAAGTTCGAAGCCGAGCTATGCAATTAGTCTCAGTGGAAAGACGCATCAAGATCGACCCCAGGAGTTCTCTCACTAATGAATTGCCAACCGTTATCCGGTCCTGCTGGCATCCCCTGCACGACTTCACAACGAGAACAACACACACACATACGCGTATTGTGACATGAATATTCGTACTTGTGACAATTTTTCACGAGAACGTTTATTTTTCGGGAGAAAGATAAACAATTAATTCTAAAAAATATCCACGTGAAAATGTTCAGAAGAAGCAAAAAATTTAATTATGCGATTTATCAACCAATATTATGCGTTTTCAAAGAAATCATTACGTAACTAATACGACACAGTTAAAATGTATATTACATTTACGTAAAAACATTAACGACATGTTAAGTTATTGAGAATATCAGTGAAGAAAATGTGCCAGGGAATTTATAAGAGCCTTTGCGATGAAGATGTTAGTACATAATAAGTATGTGAAGAGAAATATTAAGCTGAAGTTTTCGCTATGGAGCCGTCCCTAGAACTAAAAGTTTTGATAACTTTATATTGCGGAGTGAGCGTGCTCAGGATCTACGAAATTCGTAGACGTTCGTAGCAACTTCTCCAATGTTACAACATATAGCAATCATATTGATAGACTGCGGTTAATAAAAAAATATAAGACGGTATGGCAAAAATAACGCTGTAATAAAACGGAAAAAATATTTTAAGGTTGGCAAACATTACTATTTGCATCTAAAGTTAGCTTTTAGAATACCTAAGTTTAGACGGGCCAATTCGAACAAACAAGTGCCCAAAATTATTCAAGTATTCGGGCAGCGCCACAGAAACGTGGGAATCGATCAAAAACTCGGATAGCACAAATCACGGTGTTCTTACGGGCCGCGGCCGCGGTGCGACCTCCTTTCCCCGGTGCACTGGCGCAACGTACAAACAAAACAACTAGACGAAGACGCCGGCGGGTTGCACGAACGAAACCGTAGTGCGGAAACTGCGCGTGCGACTTTCACTGCGATGGCGGTGCGCGTGCGCGGGGCCGGCGTGCGAGCTGCGCGCCGCTGAGAATGTTACTGAGTGTTCGGTGAGCGAGCGCCGCGCACGCTGTCAGTGTTACTGGGCGTTCGGCGTGCAAGCGCCGCCGCTGGAGGGGCCGCGGGATGCCACTGATAACCGATCTGAAATCTACCCCACGCGTTTGCTCACTACCATCGCACACGCCATCAGTTATCAACTACCTGTATTTCACTTAGATGCTTTGTTAGAGCACAGACAGTTTTTACTAATAACATCGAAACTACTCGGAGGTGTAATTGGAAAGAAACGATTTTATACTTGCATAAGAGAAATATTAACGACGTAATTAATTAATTGCACAAAATAATTAAAAAACGACAAGGATATACCAGATTGTAAATTCGGATTGGACCGGTCGAACCGCATAGTGAATTGAGCAGCGATTGTAATATCGATTCCACTTTAAGCGTTATCACTCGATTCTTGATTCTATTGCAAAATTTATCACATGCACATTAGTAATGTATTGTACTTTTATTTTAACATAACATAACTTGACGCATCTGTTTTCGTGAAAGAACAGTGTAATACAGTGCCACGATTCAGCAAATCACCAGTTAGGTTAGCCGTTCCATCATAAAGGAGGAACCTATTGCTTTACAACTGGCACATATCCAGACAATAAGCAATACTAGGAATTTAAATGAAGAAAAATCCAATAAAACTTTTCGCCGCCCCGGGAATCCAACCTGAACGGAACCTCTTGATCACCAGTCGCTCTTCTAACAACTCGACTAACGAGGAATTCAAGTCTAACGAGTGAATTCAAGTGAGTTTTAATTTAACGTCCAGTTAAATTAAAACTCGATTATAACTCGAATAAAAGCCATTTTATTCTAACGTCGACGTTTGCTCGTCAAAATGCACATACAAATTGAACCTTGATATGAGACAAGTATGTGGTTTTAATTGGAGACGCACAAGTAAGTGGGCCCGGCGAGCCTCCTACGCGAGCGGCGGTTATTGTATTCAAATTTCACCTACATACAGTATGTGTGACATTACGAAACATGTTTCGATAAACGGATAGTTCCTGTAACTTGGCACTGCTGGGGAACTTGAAATACTAATTCGCAAACATCACATATAAATAAAATGACACAGGTCTATCTGCGTGAGACTTTTTGTCTGGTTGAGGATGTCCGATTTCAATTAGGTCGCCTAAGTTTTTATTCTCAGACACTTAACTAAGACGATTTTTATAAGCACATAAATATCACTAGCTGATCTTTTAAAACACACAATATAATCAATGCGACTCGTCCGTGAATTGTAGTGTTATGTAAGGCATGTAAGGTGTACTTGTTCGCCCAGGCCCGCATGATGGACTTTGGACATCCAGGTCTGAAAGGTGGTTCGTCTTGTAACTTTTGTATGTAGATGAAGGGTTAGAGGCAAATGATTATAGAGTTGATAATAATGGTGATGATGAGGATGAAGACAATGACGATGGTGATAATAAGGGTTATAAAATATTCAATTAAATCCCATTAGGCATATACGTATGCATGGTGTTACGATTGCTATGTCCAACACAATAGTTACACCTGGTTATTGAATTTAATACCAGATTGAAGAGTGATTAAATCCGTGAAATATAGATGATGTCGCCATCGAGCAATAAATTGCAATCTTTTTTGGCAATAATATCTCTTGCTGTACCGATATATGTTTTGCTATATCTGTTCACGTAACTACGCGTGCGATCGCTCAAGCTTTACTATAGGTAATAGGTACGGTGTAATATATCGTAGTATTCCTTTCTATACCATATAATATTATAGCTCCGTCTGTGTCGACCTTAATGCAATGAGCGTTGAAAAGAAAACATTATGGTTTTTATTTTCTCCTTCGTTGCTTAATGTAGTCGAAACTACACACCAAATTAAGATAATCATACGTTTTAAGTATGCAGACATTTAAAGTCCTTACTGCACTTTGATCTCGGAGATCCAGTTGAATGATATGAAACAGGCAGATCGTTTTCACTTCCCGTGTTTTTTAACGCAAAACTTGCAATCTTCAAGAATTGTGGATATAATTAATAATAATAGTGATCATAATTTAAGTAACAAAACCAGTTTAATAAATTTTGAGTAAATATGAAAAATTATATTTATCTAATGTTAGTATCATAAAATGAAAAAAAAAGTATATTATATACGACAGAGTGTGCAGCATTAATTTAAATGTAGTTTTGTTATATTCCATAGAAGTTATAATTATTGCGCAAAAAATTCGTTAAAACGGTTGAATATATCGCTTCGTCTCACGAAACAAATTGTCGAAGCACACAAGTTTGGGGCGGAAATTTATGCGGTTTAATTATACAAGACCCGTCAACACCTATTCTATGGGCATCTGCCGAAGCGTACGATTCGGACCATTACGCGGCACCACCGCCGGCCCGTTACCCAACCGGTGCCCTTTGTGCACGGTCGTGACATTTGCCACCAGCCACCGCGTCCGCCACTTTGATGCAAGACCGCTCAATTTAAATACATTCACGCGACCCAGCCTCAACTCAACGACCGGCGAAATTAAATCAAAATATACGCGACCCGTCAAAGTGACAGATGGCTGATCCCGCGCAGGCGCACGTCATTCGTTATGGATTAAGGATCTTGATCCGCGAGCGTGATATATCAATTCGAGCTTGTGACTCTTTTTTGGTAACTGAACAATGTTTTAATACTGCTGATATATCAATCTGCCATTAAGAGTGATTTTTAAATACGCTTAATCGTTGGTTACATCGTCACACCAGGTCGTTTACGAGGTAATCAGGGCTGACGTACTTCATCCATATTTATCATTCATTATCTTCATACACGCAGCCGATTTTGGAAATTTCTCAGTCCCCAGTCTGTTTCATCAGCATCAGTAAGCATTGGTCTCTCACGGAACAGTTGATGAACGAATGACGGTTTTGCCATTCTACATGTCAAAACTGTATGCTACATATGACATGTCCCTACATAAAAAAACTTTAATGTTTCCTGTCAAACGCGTTGCAGGTCTCACGAAATATTTTTATGTGTGCACCAAAGACGGCAGCGACGGTCGCGGAGATGACGAAATGCACTTATATAGGTCAAAGTATAAAATGTGCAACGGCAGGAAGTCAGTTACTCAAGTCGAATATTGACAAACTCAATCAATGCTTTATTACATGATGTTCTAGGCAGATAATGATACTGATTTTTGTCTTCCGCAAAATATTATATTATTATGCTTACAAATATAATAACAGTATGTTTCAAATTGTTATTTAACTCTTGTTATACGTACCTATGTAATATTCATTAGATTATCGTACACTTTTTGTTCATGTGGTACATAAAATATGATGGCGTTTGAGTCTGGTCCGGTGTCTGGTGTATGGCAATAGGCTCTCCACTTATGCATACAACCACCTAGGCGTAAACGTAACTGGTGAAACGCGGGTGTTTACTACACTTCTCTGCCTACCCATTCCAGGATTACAGCCGTGAAGTTGATTGCTTTACTACTAAATGATCAAGTAATATAACCAATTTGAAATTGTAAATATAATCAACACAACTATAAATATATTATAGAAATAGAATGACTATTCGAAAACCATTTGAACAAGAACGTAATGAAAACAAAACAAAACATTAAACATGGACGCGTAGACATGTCACGCTGCCGTCACTCCCGACGACATGCTATTACGCTCCTATCCCGAGAGAGCGTGCAGCTTAACACGCAGGGAATGCGTAATGTGGACCGACAGAGGCATGTACACAGATGTATGGCACAAGTAAGCCCGCTGTGGCAGTGGAATTGCGGTTTCAGTGGTATCCGCTGGATTCGCTATCAAATCACACCGCTCAAATTCAGCCTGCGACAAGTACCTATTGCAATGTCTGTGACCGTATTAATTATAACATTATCTCTACCGTGGCAATATAGTGACCTAACGAATGAGCAACTATGAAGTTTGATTAATTAAATATTCATTGGTACATAGATATGCTTTTCAGGTTCGCCTCACGCGTGACCAATCACATTTATTATATTTGTAGATCAATCCGACAAGTAAAATTAGGAATCAACTAGTATGATACGGGATAATGATAATAATAATTATTATATCATCACAAAAGATCCTTTATAGAGTAGACAAAGAGCATCGAGTGCCAAATATCTCCATCCTCACCCATCTGACGTGCTTCTTCCACATTCATCACTCTACATATATGTACAAAGGAAATGAAAATATCATCGATATCATGGCTGACATCATCGCCCGATGTTATTCTGAGAATACCTGCACATGTAACACCGTGAAATATCCCGGCTATCAATCTAGAAACGCGTAACGACAAGTCTCTTTCAGCCGAATCACCGCATTGACGGGCCTCGTTCCGCGCACAATGTTGAGCATAGATCACAATTTTACACGCTTCAATAGAACACTGTATGTACTATTTGCAGCATTCTCTCTGACTCACGTTTCTTAGGCCACGTGGGTCACCTACATGATTATGATGAATATAAAGTTGTCTGAATCTTACAACGTGTAAGAAACTCCAAAGATTATAAATCAACATACGCATATATTATGTACAACAGTCAAAAGACTCGCGAACAACTGGATTACCTACACTACAAGAGTAATATGTATTGTTTTTCATTATACACTACCTTGTTAGTTATTTTCATTCAAAGTAAGTTAAATATCAACTTGGAAACGGTTTCTCATAAAAAAATATGACAGTTAACAGAATCCACAACCGAGAAAAGTATATTTTGCGCTACATGGATATTACTATCGATTATTTCCTTAATATGTGACGCATTAATACAATACGTGCCTCCGCTCACGGCGCGGAACTGGCTCATATGTATGACGTATATTTGAGATACTTCATAAACAAAGATTTTACGCTACATTTTCAATCCATTCAATTGACAGATAACAACGTCATTCGCTTCGTCAATGCTCCTAAATTATTATTGTTAGTAAATCATCACGACAGGCGTATTACGGGGAAGGGTAAGAACACAGAGCACCAAATATCCCGACAGACCTGACGCGATTATTCTACATTCATTGTGCCTTTCACATACGCACATTATTTTCGAAGACTTAAATTCAGAAAAAATTAAAGTTAAATCACAATAATTGAAATATTTTTCAGATAAGTGATATATACTGTGCAAAATGTATATATATCGCCAATTACGATAGACATAATATATACCTATATACGTACATTCAGTAAGGTATTGAACAGAATACCTACGTGTCAAAATTCGGGACCGCCTCGAAAATAGGTCAACGTCGGATCAATAGACTTTAAATGGCGGCGAATTTTATTTTCTGACAATGATATATATAATAAAGACATAGGTGCTGTTCTTTAACTGATTTAACATTGCTTTATAAATCTGGCATGTCCTGCTAAATATGTTGTATTTGTTTAGGCAAGCTATACAATGAAATCTTTACCTCGTTAGATAGACAAACCTGACAAATATGACTATTTCTAGGGAGCATTAAGATATACTCTCACACAAAGTAAGAAAAAAACACGATTAAGAAACAAACTTGAATGTTCAATATTTTTTTTTATTCCAAAATCGTTCCCTGAAATCACTCGCATCCTTTAATGAATAAACCAACCACGTTCAAAGATTATTTCTCTAGGAACAGAAGCTCAATGACATTTTGAACGCGCTATAGTAAGTTGACGTGTGAGAACCTGAAAACCGCTGCCAAATGTTATAGTAACCAAAAATGATTGCGTACGACGAACGGTGCATATGTCCAATGAATGCGTAACGGTAGATCGGCAGAGCAAACGGAAGAAAGCACCAGCAACGGTACGCAATTGTAACTAAACTTGCGACTAATGAGGCCGGCACCAATCGAATTCCGACCCGCCGCGAAGAATGTCGCTCGGCTGACATTACTGCTCTCGTAACACTCGAGTGTAATATTAAAATAGATATAAATATTCTGTAAAGATAAGAAATATTTGCTGCTCAGAGCTCTTTACCTACCCGGTAATGGAGCTGGAGTGACGATATACATACAGGTCATATTTGCTCGAAACAAGCTCTTTGTTGAGTCTTAAGAATCATTGGCGATTAATATTTTGAAGTTTAAATCAGTCTATTGACTAGTTTACCCACGATAGGGACATTTAACATGACCTGAGAAGTGCGTTACGGTCACGACTGTTGTAATTCGCATTGTGTTGTCACTGTTCATTTTATGACCAAAAAAACACTATATTAAACTTTAAGGTGGATATTTATACATGTATTTGTAACTTTCTGAAAGCAGTTAGATAGCATTGGACTTTATAAATTACCAAAGTAATTAAATATCTTTACTTCTTCTTCTTTTACTTTTATAGACGTGACTCTTTCTTATAAACACATTTTGAACAATTACGAAGAGCTACGCACTATCATTACCATGATATTGCATATATTCAATGACGATTTTGTCCACGATAATTTTAGACCAACTCGAGCATGGTCATCCAAAATAAATGTACGACGTATTCAATATCGGTTTGCGGGAATGTGTCCCTTGAGATCTCATCCCCAATCAAAGGGATGATGACGGTCATGAAATCGCGTTTACCACGCGACCAGTCAAGCGTGTAATGTGCTTAATTGCGAATAAATTACGTTGATGGTATAACCCTTTAGGGCAAGAGTGAAGAAAATTGCTTGGTCCTTACAGGTTAAATAGATTATTATTACATTATCACGGTAGTCGGTGCTTTTACGGGGTGGACAAAGAGCATAGAGTGCAATGTACATATGAAAATGAAAATGGAATTACATATTATTTTACGTAAGTTTCATTAACCAACAAACCAAACTATAAACTTAAATTTAATCCAATCGTACATTTGACACTCAAGAATCAAAAATCAAATTGCTTTTGCCAGTCATTCAAAGGATAAGAACAAAAAGTTTTTAAATACATATATTGATTTAACAAATACGGAAATTAGCAGCCAACTGCGCTTGCTCAACGATAAGTGGAAACGAGGTGCAATATCATGTAAATATTAAATATTTACCATCACTGCATTGAAGAAAAACATCGCGCGGAAACCTGTAGACTTTGGACGTTTTTTTAATTTATCCAGCCTGGAAAGACAGACGGGACACCTGATGGAAAGTGGCCACCGT
>DWME01002388.1:0-20000 GCA_018244795.1 Parelbella ahira ahira | reverse complement strand
CGAGGGAAGCGATTAGTGTAACGATTCTAATTGAGTAGGTACAGGCGTTCTGCGCCTTGCGTGGAACACAAGACATTTCCATACCGCTCGACAGCTCCTTCTGTGATCTATCACATGAGCGAGCGTGAAATTGGCTGCCTACATTGTGATGCCTATTAGCTGTACAGATGGATATGAGGTTAATTAATCATTTAGTACTTAAACTAGGAATGTTTAAATCATGACCATGCATGTGGACGTTAAGTACAATGAAAAACACCACCAAATATAAAAAAAACAACATCATTATCAGCATAAACCACCCTTTTATGGTTCCGCTGTTAGACACGGGACTTCTTTCAGAATGTGACCCTTATCAATGGCCTTAACCCTCGTGGGAGATTACGGGTTAACCCTTTAAGGCCATAGTCTGCCACACTCACTAAGTGCGGGTTGACAGACTATACGTCTTAGATAACTAAGTATATAATACCCGTAGTGTCTTGAACCTTTAAGCTTTTTAGGCGAATACCACTTGTTACAATATAGCTTCATGAAACCAAAACAAAACAAATAAAGTGATAAACAAAGCTTACTAAATACGTAGTTATGTGTCGTAGCATAAACGGTTCTCATACGCTGCGATTACATTCACTAATTCGACACAAATCAAACGCTTTCACAGGTCGTTCAGAAACGCTTAAGCACCAGTTCTATTACATATATTCTGCCTCGTTACTCACCAAGCAGCTGGGTTTTCAAATATCTCGGTTAGGTTTGCTTAAGAATTAAGATCGGCCCGACTTACTAAAGTATTAACTAGCACTCTATCTCACAGCCACACTCGCGTGTTCCAGTAATAGGTTGGTTCTTTAGTTTCGTGCCATTTACGTTTGGTTTTAATTAGATCTAATTAAAACTCCCACTAAATTCGGTCGTTGATTTTCAAATATAAAAACTTTAATGATCAACAGTCAATTCTGTATTGGAAAAATTCTAATACTCTTTTAATAAGCTTCATAATTTGTTAAATAACAATAATATCACATCATATCTAACTTTTCGATTGGCATTCTCTCTAATGAGTCTGTTTCAAAATACTTCCTCTTATTACTGTGTTAGATGTTTTCGAACTAAGCGTGATCATTATATAATGGCATCGTTCTTATTAGTAATTGTCTTTATATGTGTATACATATATGTACCTAATGTAGAAGAATTCAAATTTTATATTAACTGAACACTGAATATAGAAAGGTCAAATGTGAAAAAAATCTAAATCATTGAATTGAGTCCCTAAATTTTAAAAATATGTATAATTTGTTCCTGGATGAAATTGTTCTAAGCTTTCAAAGTACGTCACAGGTATTTAAATCTAAATCTACATTAAACCTCATCGCTAGAGTCGACTTCGTGAAGTATTAACGAGGCGTTATCTTGGCACTGCACTCGCTCACTTGACGTTTACCTAGTGTTTCGTTTACACAGATTTTAAGGTTTTAGCTTTTTTAACTGAAACTTTACTTTACTGCTTAATACTTTACAGGACTTTAATTCTTACTTTATTTATTACAGTACGGTTGCTAGTCTTCGGACATCCGTTATAAATTTATATAGAAGAAAAGAGACACTAGAAAACCTTTGTATGTGTATGGCTTTACAGTAAGACAGAAAATCCTTTAATTAGTTTCAGAATTAAAAGGAAACCTTTTCTAAGCAGTACCGTCTCTCTAGTTAGATTTAGTTTTATGCTTTTTAAGTAATTATTTAAGAAATCCAACTGCTAGCTTTTTAACTGATTACAGTAATATTTAATTGTATTACGTTAATTAAAAAAAATCAAGGTAATTTGTTTTAGCAAAGTAAGTATTTTATTCAATAATGCTACATAGAAAATGTTTAAATGAACTCCGAGAATCCTCTTCTATTGAAATGTGTAAAAATTTTGCATATGTCAAGAAGTAATTCCCCCGTCTGTTGTTTTTTTTTTACCACCAAATCCACTCTGTTATTTAGAGTCTGTAAACACCCACTTTTAAAAAAAGAACGTAGTTGTCTTATACTAAAGGTATAAAATTATTGAATTGGTAGAAAATACTATAAAGTCAAAGTTTTTTTAAATTTTTATATGGTACGTTTTTAGGTACTGAAAAAACACATATATACATATGTGGTACATTTGTCAATGAACACAGTCCGTTTAATCCGAGATTTTGTTGCCAGCCGCAAATACTCACAAATAAGTAATTTACAATTCTGATTCAGACTGAGCTCACCTATTCATCATTTAGATTTATAGTCCTTTTATCTAGTCGATCTGTTTTCTTGTTTAATTAATGGAAATAAGAAGATCCGAGTGTTGAATATAGAGTGCGTAATTGTTAGAATCAGGTTTCAGCACTTAAATGCTACTTGACTGTTTGGAGGCCTTTGTGCTTTGTAAAAGTCGCTTGTCACCCGTACGCCCTTGGTAATTAAAAGGGAGAAGTTAAAGAAAACATTGCTTACTAGTTGTTTAATATGGCCCAAAACTTTTTGTCTCCTGAAATAGACCGTCGTTCGCAGAGTAGGTACTGACAGAGATAAATACATAGATAATGCCGTAAACAGAAACGAAAATCTGATTTTATCATTTAAAAATGTCTTGTTGGTCTACTAACTGCCTTGTTGATTGAATAGTTACAAAGCGCCACTACTGATCGAGAGGTCCTGGTTTCGATTCCCAAGTTAGGTATTATTACGTTCTTCTAAACTGAAATTCCTAACGGTAGCTCGTAATCCTGATTAATGCCCGGTATATGGCAAGAAGCTCATCTTCTATTCCATGTACCATAACTGTTGAGATGTGGGAGTGTGTTACACTCCTCTACCTACCTAAAAGGTAACATCACGCCTGTAGTCCCCGAAGGGGTAGGCAGAGGAGTGTAGAACGCTCCCATGTTTGTCCAGTTAGATTTAAGTCCCATGGAATAGGCGGTGAGCGTATTGTCATACACCGGGTACAGATTCGGTTTCCGAGTCACTACTAGAAATTCTAAATTAGAAAAATCCAACACTGCACACGACCCGGGATTTGAACCCAGGACCCCCCCGAACGGCAGTCGCGCTTACAACCACACAACCAACAAGGCCGTCTACCTACCGCTTCGGGGAAATACAGTTCATTTATGAATTTTCAGTTAATAATATTAAGAAGATTGTGTCGGACTTTTTTGCGTATGTTAGTGTCAAAATAAAGTCCATAGTACAAAAAAAATTTAGGACGACTTTAATAATTTTGGTTTTACATTAAAATATTATCACTGCTCTTTTAGCGAATAGTTTGTGGTACCTTTGTGGTAGTTATATAATTAAGCGCCATCTATGTTCAGAAATATCAACGAATGTCACTAACCCGAGGTTTATATTTGAAAGCTCACAAACACTAACTCATAACCAAACCTAATCTAACCTAACCCAACCCGACCCAAACCAACATAACATAATCCAACCAAATCCAATCCAACTTAACCTAACATCCGTTATAACTTTATAAACAGTGTCCTTCCAGCCACCGCATTACATATCAAAATAATAATTTCATATATTATAATCTGCGTATTATATAATGTCTATTATATAATGTCTATTAAACTCCACGTCCTGTAGTGCTTGGTTTATATAGAGCTCGATTACCCATTTTGATGTTGTTTAATGTGTGTAGTGAGCACAATATCCATTCTAAACGAATGACTGCTACGTCGCTTAGTTGGCAACTCTATCACCTAGATGGAAGCACCGTCGCCTCTCAAAGAGTGTATAAAAGTTAGACCATCAGAGGTAGGTATGCTATGCACCTATTTCGCCATTTCTCTAGCATCCAAATTAATATCCAGCACGAACTTTTACCCTTTAGGTATTATGATAAGAATAAAAATAATATAACAAACAGTACAATAAACATCAATAATAAACAAGGTTAAGGACAAAGAATATAAAACACGGACACGATGTTCAATTTTCTCATATATTTTGTATAAAAAATGCATACACAACATAAAACGTTTTACCAAACAGTGGTATAACAAAATGGCAATATCTATTTACATTATTTACACAAACATTCAGCGCTTAAATGTAAATATGATAAATCATTAATACTTCTTCACGAAAGCATACATACTAAGAGAAGTGACATTTAATCAGGTCCGCGCAAAATGTGTGCGAAGTCATGCGACAGTCTCTGACGAAGAATTAAAAATCAACTGAGCTCTTAAAAAAAACCTTCATACAGTACGTATTAATTTGGAAAAAAAGGTAATTTATTTTCCATAAAATTTTTAGACAAACAAATTTCCATATCAAATATTAAGCCAATTATTTTCCCATATCGCCACTGCTTACGCCAATGACATTTGGCGCGAAACTGAATCTATTATCATTTTTAACCTCAATTAATATATTTCACTCTTGACATGGTTACTTTGCAATTAAAAGAAAAATAGCAAGTAACCCAGTTTGTTTACTCTAATTCTTAAGAGCGACAACAATTGCAAGCAATTATTTAAAATCCTCTTTATGAATTTATCAATATGCATATTAATAAAGAGTACAACCCATGCACTATAACTTAAAACTTGCGTGACGTCGTAGCGGCGTGATCAAATCTATTTTCAATTTATTTAATACACTAAGAGCTTATTAGCAACAGCATAACTCTATTAAATTAAAACACAATGATATTTAATCATCGTTCGTTCTACATATACGCCATTGGTCCAAAATTGGTGGCCAGTAATAAAAAAGATGTGTTAGTACATATAAATAATATAAATTACGCGTGATAAAACGAATTTCGCACTTGCATAGTATTCTGTTTATAGGGTATGCGCGAAAGGTATATTAGTATATATCTCAAAGAAAAGTGCTATAAACAAACACACTCCCACATAGTAGGAAGTGAGTCTACTGACACAAATTAGGACTCCACTTATGAAAATTTCAAGTTAAAAAACGAGGACTCCTCACTCAACAATCACGCTTGCAACCAATAAACAAACGAAGCATACCGTTTGAATAAAATAAATAAAATTTATATTTTATTTTTTTATACTGTTCTCCAGCTTGTGACCAATAGTACTTCGCTCTTCGTTGTCTCTTAATACAATATAACCGTTGAATTAATACATATCAACATAACTTTACCATTTCTAAAATATAAGATACATATAATATATACAAGTAAATTCGAAATCAGTGGAGACATGAAATTTAGAAGGTACGATCGCTTACTGATCAACATCAATAATAGAATTATATTTTAATAATATAATAATCAACAATATTAATTTAATTTTATATGAACTTATAAATTTGTAGTTGCGTATAACTTAAAACTATAGAAACTTCACCGTAAAGGATCTTTCGATATGTAATATAATGTTAAAAAATCAAATTTTAATGATAGGAATAAAACTGAAAAAACAAACTCATCCCTAAAAGTGTTCTAAATTAATTTGCTAATGCGTTTATAACCACACGTAAAACACTGAGTTTTTGAAAGTTTTGACATACAAAGGCTTGGAAATATTTTAAACGAAACGTATTTTAAAAGATGGAATTGGAAATATTTTTAGCGATTTTCCAATGGAATAATAATATTATCAAACCTCAAGTTTCAATACAAGAACAGCATCAATTCAGATTGACAAATCTCTTATTTTGTTTTTTATCTGTACGTCAAACATAAATAAACATAATTTAAATGACATCTCGTAAAAAAATGCGAATTTGTTATCATTCGTTTGCCACAGAACATTAATGTAAGAAAATGAAAACTAAAAAAAAATCTTTGATCTTTTTTAAATATAGAATCGTAATTTTCGATATGTTATTAATTAATATTTTTACATAGAACAGAAATCTTCTCACATAAAGAATAAAATTTTAAATATGCAAATGTGAACTATTTTACATTGGGCGAATACAGGAACCAGTTTTTGGGGCGAGAGGGAAAACCATGAGGAACGTTCTGTCTCAATCTCACTAATGAAAAATAATATAAAATAATTATTCTCAATTGGCTTACCGACGTTAATAACTATCATGACAATGTGCGCTGTAATATATATGAATTAGTATTTGGGCATACAAAGCGTAAATTTCTACTTATTAATGAAGAGGGTAAAAACAAAGAGTTCTGAATCAATATGAAAACGTGTAAAATATTCCCTGTAACAAACATTCCTATAGCGCGTTAATAAAATCACATATGTACACAACAAACTAGCTTACAATATACATTTGTGCAATTTCATAAATTCCTATCTAAACAAGTGTTGCCATTAACATGGTCGCTGCTAATTTACATGCATTTATCAAATACTTGCATGACTAATTACCACTGATATATCACATTCCAAGTATTGGTCTGTGACTCTCAGTGTTTACCTTTATAAATGAATTTAATATTATAAAGTACATTCAAATATAAAATCTTGGTTAACAAAGCTTCACAAAAAAGTTAGATAATTATAAATTAATTCAGTTGTTCATTTCCTCTTTCTTAGATAACATAGTCACAATACCGGCTGCATACATTTACTGATAAATAATCATTATAGATAAAGAAACATTGTTACAAAACAGACTAAAAAATTGCAAGAATTATATTTTGTTCAATGCACACTTGTTCATTAATTATGTGACACTATAAAATGATTTGAACTTTTAAATAGGCAGAATCAAAGATGATACATGTGTTGCTTTAAAACATTTGTGACAAAAAACTAAGTTACCACTTATAATCACTGTATAGCTTTCAGTAATTGATTTAGATCAACGAAATGAATAATTTGCTTGACCTTTGCCTGATGTCAGACTATACAAATAAAAGAAAATCAAACAATCTAAAAACGACTAACAAAAAAAACTTATAAAAACAAATTGAAGTTATGAAATTGGTCGATTTCATACAGACAATAATTGGCGCCAAAACTCTTAAATAGTGTAAAGCAACTTCTATATTCAAAATGGCACAGAGTAAATTTTTATCATATTGTACTAATATAATATATTATACCTGATATCGTTCTTAATCTGACGTTGTTACATAACTCTCTAAAGTTTAGCACCTATAATTCATTTAAAACATTTAAGTACTAACTATTTTTAATCCACATTTTCAAAACACTCAACAGCAATATTGCAAAGTAATATATCAAAAAAGAGCCAACATTATAAAACTTTATTTAGTATCAATCTATTATTTTCCCTCATAACATAATTTAGGACATTCAAAAAGGCAAATCTGGTGCCTGGAGAGATAATTGGTACAAATGTTAGCTACATATAATTCTGAGGTAAAAAGTAGCTATGATTCTGCCCATTTCTCATGTAACGTTTTCAAATGATCGTGAGCTCGCTTAGTTATGTTAAGAGTTGGAACTATTTCCAATAATCCATTCTCACCAATTAAGCTAAGTCCGGCTAAACCTAGATATGTGTGCATGGGATCTGTGCATGTGTCTGGCCACTTTGAGAAACCACCCACCACTATGTCCTGGGTTTCATAAACATACTTCTTATTATTAGTGTAATTGGATAAATGGAGTACATCTAAGATTTTCAATGACGCACCTACCCAGAAACTGTAGCAAGTGTCCACAGATTTATTGGGTCTTCCCTGGAATCCATCAACTTGTCTGAACAGAAGCCAACGTTTCAGACCATCTATCTGATCTTCGGTCAGCCTGTCCAACTGGTTTGTCAAACTTAGGGTTGCTAATGCACAGAAGGTTGTGCCTCCATGAGACTCCAGTTCTGGACATTGCGCAATGCCGTGGTCGTAACCCTGGGAAGGAGAATTTTTTTTTAATGAAAATTGTAGAACCATGAATACATCTACTTCAGCAATACTACCACCTCGCAAATTTTCGCCACAAAAGTTACATAATTATAGTTTCTTCAATATTTTAAAACATGTGGGACATACTTACAACCTCTCAGCAACACTACCTGCCCTTTCTACCAGAACGAATATAGTATAATATTATATGAGTATGTATATTATATAATCTATGTGCATAATAATCCTCATAAATTATTTCGTGCAAAAGTTGTGACAAGTTAACAAATACAGCCCTAAGAACATTGTAATACGGATATAAAACTCAAACGTAGAATACATTTTATCCACATACATACATATCTTCACTCCAAGTCCCTTACGGGGTAGACACGGGGCTAAAATCTAACCTCTGGCAGGATTAATTACATCTAGTAAGAGGACTTCATCTAAATTAAACCGAACGACGCATCGCTTTCTATATAAATGTATACTTACTATCGACTTAATAATGTACTCCGTGGCCTTCTTGATATTAAAGCCAGACCAATCGTCAAGGATATAGCTGATAGCAGCAGCGCAGTAAACGAACCGCATGTCTGACTCGCATCCTGACAGCGTCGCTGAGAAGTTTCCCTCTTCGGTTTGCAACGCTTTTACACCTGGAAACGGCAGGTCACAAGTCAGAGTCAACACAACGCTCAGATCATTTCAAGTTAGAATTAGCATGGCAACACTTGTA
Organism: Parelbella ahira ahira; assembly: GCA_018244795.1. NCBI lineage: Eukaryota > Metazoa > Arthropoda > Insecta > Lepidoptera > Hesperiidae > Parelbella > Parelbella ahira. The sequence continues at coordinate 11,454 of DWME01002388.1, read as the reverse complement.
GAAACTGATATACACCTAACCTATAATAATTTATGATTATTATATATGTAGCGTAGAACGCCCTCCAGCTAGGTGGAATGACGATATACGCAAAGTGGCTGGCAGTGGTTGGATGCGAACAGCTGAAGATCAAGCTCAGTGGCGTGCCATTGGAGAGGCCTATGTCTGGCAGTGGACGGGAGAAGGCTGATAATGATGATGATGAAATTAGAAAATGTGTTAAAGACTTTTCAACATTAGGTATTTTACATCAGTCTAAAACAAAACAAAAATCTCATTAACTGCAACATAATGAATATGTATTTTTCTTTTTATCTTCTAAAAAAAAATAACATCTGATTTTCTGTAACATTTACCTACACATGAGTGAGGAATATACATGTTATCTTGTGATAATATATGTCATAAAAAATAACAATATTCTGTGCTATTTAAACAGTAGGTAAGCCATGCAATTACTTTAAACGATTTTAGTCGCAACTAGAAAATTAATACTTTTCTATTATCTTAAAACACATAGCTGATGGTAACCAGTTACCAAAGCCCATCTGCTCAGCTAATAATCATTTAGGAAAAAAGGCATTAGCTTCTTTATATAGCATAGGCCAACACTTGGCCTCGCTTGATGGAAAGCTGATTTCTGGCCTTAGGTGTAGCATGGTTGCCTAGTAGATACCTAATCATATTTATTAAAGTTCACCTTCAATCAAAGCCTTTCTGTTGATCCTCGACAGATCATCGCCCAGGGCCAACAGGATGCAGAGACCAGTGTATGTCATGGCCAGGTGTCCGCAACGATAGTGTCTGTTTTCCGCATTGAAATCTATGTTTATCGTTGACGACCCCTGCAAACCACACGCCGACATGTCACCATCTGAAATTTATAAACGTTTCTTTTTTTTTATTGTATCGTAGGCCATTGTTTGTCCGCGACTCCGCCTGATGGAAACCGAACATCCATGCCTAGTATGTGTCTATTCATCCTTCTTTTGAACAGTCCTAGGTTGTGACCGGACGCCAGCAGGATGTTTCAGTACTTGAGACATTTACTTGTATAAATAAGACAAGCAGTGCTGATAATTGCAATCGTGAATGTAGGTAAATCACGAGTCACGACACATCCGTAAGGATTAATAACGCCTATCCCTTGAAAGTGCTGACATGACGATATAATGATGCATTCGACATTAAGTCAGAAAATACCGTATTGTCAAAATCGAAAAAAAGGCACTTTTACACCTGTAATCCCTAAAGATCATTGCATTATAAGACGTAAAAATATTATTCAATTAAACTAAGAAATTTAACAGGAAAATGGGCACTCAAATTAAACTGGCGGCTTGACACAACAACCAGCAGCAATTCCCTTTCCTGTCCCAAAACTTATACCCTTCCTATCGATTTCTTCCATAAATAACCTCAACCGCCAAAAATCTGATCATTAGTAACAGGAAAATACTTCATTTATATTAATAACAAACATATTTTGTAACATTAACCTTGACAACAATATTGCATTATTTGTACCTAAAGAAAAACTGGTTTTTAATTCTTTTGAATGTTCATTTAATATCTCCGTTGGGGTTTAAATGCAGAATATATTATCAGTGAATTGCGATCATAACCTTTTCTATTTTACTGTGGAACATCAATCTCTTCTAAACAACTTGGAGACCACTTCACCACACTGTTCCAAAGTGAATTAGTCAAAAAAAAGTAACATCACGCCCGTAATCCCCAAAGGGGTTGGCAGAGGAGTGTAGTACACTCACACGTTTCACCGGTTACGTTTACATCCCATGGAATAGGTGGTGAGCCTGTTTCCATACACCGGGCACATTTCCAGACTCCAAGTCACTACTAGAAATTCTAAATTAGAAAAATCCGATAATACCCGACCTGAGATTTGAACCCAGGACTTCCCGATTGTCAGTCGCGTATGCAATCACTCGACCAACGAGGCATTCTGCAAATTTCCGTCCCAACTGCAATTTTGCAGCTGCCGTGCAGTTACAATGTAGTCTGTGTATATACATACTAATATAAAAATCATGTCCTACTGCTCAAAATACAGAGGCAAGGCATAACAGGTGATATTTGACAATAGCTGTCAGCTAGCTAAGGTTGTCTGTTGCACGCTATACTCCTGGCTTATGATCTACAACCATGTCAGGGTCGTAAACACTTTATTGCTCTAATTATACAGACAAAATTATTTACTTACACAGATTAAACTATTTACATTATATTATTAACATAAAAATGTACGTGACATGTAATGTTTAAGTTGAGTATTAACATAGGCTTAAACACTAATTCATAGCTTAACATGTACACATTTACATGGATTATGTTCTGTTTAAGATTTAATAACCTGCTGCCTACACCACAGCTTAGATTTTTATAGATTCAAGTAATACAAGTCTACATTTAGAAATGAAATTTGAGATTATTGCATCATTTCTATATTTGTCAGACATCTGTACTGAATTTATTTTGGCATATCCTCATGTATAACTAACTATTCAGTGGCATGCCATTAGAGAGGCCTATGTCCAGCAGTGGATGGGAGTAGGCTGACGATGATGATGATGATGATAATGATTAGCTACACAGAGTAAAAATAATAATAATCGACCCATTTGTCATTCCACTATAATGGAATATGGGTCTCCTCTCATATTGAGAGGGTTAAAGCCATAGTCTGCCACGCTGGCCAAGTGGGGGTTGGCAGACTTCACACACCTCAGAAAATATTTTTTTTTATAAGTTCTAAAGTGTGCAGGTTTCCTCACGATGTTTTCCTTCACCATTAGCAAGTGATATTTAAACTTAAAACACACTTTTATAAAGAGGTGCGCGCCATGGATTTGAATCCAGCACTCCCGGAGTAAGAGGCTGAATTTCTTAACCACTAGGCTATCACTGCTTTCGTGCTAAACAGAATGACTTCATTAAAATTATAAAATAAAAGAATAAGACAAATTTACCATAGCCTATATTTTTTTGTATATATAAATGCAACATAACTGTACTTAACCTACTGATATCAATATTTTAATGCCCTCCTCCTCACACCCCCCAGCCTTCTGCAATAATTTGGATGTAACCTTCAACAGACAAAAACCCTCAGTAGCCATTGAGTAATACAAGGATAACATATCTGCCATGTACAGACAGCAATCAGTTTTATGATTTGTATAGATATCATTTCATAGAAACAGGTTGTGAAACAAACAAATATTTAGCTGTCTGGGCACTATAGTTGAACATCTGACATGTTTGACAATGAACAATTCAACAGCATTCAAACTAAATAGTGTGCAGTTTAGTTAAATATTTGTATGGTTGCAATGCATGTATGTAGATTTGTTAAAACACTGTGAGAGAGCCACTATCTTGTTTTCATATTTATACAATGGGACAGCTTGTACACAGTTTGTATGAGGCAGTATGTGAGAGATACCCCTTCACTTTGGTTGTGACGCAATTTGTTATGACAACAATGTTTTTCTTAAGTTTAGGATTTGGTTGTGTCTATACCGGGTGTAATCGTTAAGTGGTAAGATATTTAATCTACATGTGCATCTACTTGAATTTCATAAATATCATATTATACATAATTATAAAATGATACGGGTAAAATGAGTAGATAATATTCCACTTAAAATAAGGAAACTAAAACCTTTCTACTATCTCATACTAAATGTATGGGAGTGTTTAATGTAAAATTTATGGATATTTCTAGTTTTATTTTTGAAAAGTTATTATTGTAATTTTACTCATTACTTTCGATATCAGTTTAAAGTTTTTTGATGTCTGTAATAGTTACGGAATAATCGCCTATGCACACTTAACGATTACGCCCGGTATATTTTGCTATCGAAATCATATATTTTGTTTATATACAAATTAATTTCATTGTCGAATTTCTGCAAAACTTTACATTTTCTACGAGAAATGTAGATGAGTGTTTAATCCACCATATTTTGAAAAATGTTTGATTCCCCTAAACCGAATATTATTTATATAATAGTTTTGATCTATTGGTATAAGTGTACCTATTACAAAGCATAGTGAATTACCCCGCCACGGTTCCATAGAATTAAGGATGCTTAATCGGAATTGGTAGGTAAAACTGTAATTAATTATACACGTTCAATTAATTCAGAAAAAACGTCGAATACGAAGAGAAGCGCTGATACATAGTTACATTTCAAGTTGTTTGCTTTACGGATCTTGTTTTAAAGATATCGTGACTTCAAAAAACAAACGAACAAACACAACGAGGCAAGGTCAAAAGTGACCTTCCATCTATTCTAAGCTGAAATCTGTCATATGGCCGGGTCACGTTTCGCACCCATGCGTAATAGGGTATGACGTGTTCAGAACACTCTCGCACGTTCTAATTTGACGGTCGTGCAGACGAAGCTCAGAGCAGAGGTTACAACGAGACAATGCACCGTTTCACAACCTCTATCTGGCATTTGGGGATATCCTTGATATTTGAATTGGCGGTATTTGGAACGTTTCTGGCGTAGGACGCGGAACATGGAACGTATTGCACGCGTGGCGTTTTATAGGCGAATGTGAACAAGTGCCGCACCATTTGAGATAAACCGCCGCCGTGAGGCGTGCGCTATGTAAATTGAGGTACAAATACACGATTAGAATTATGCCGCGAGAGGAACATTGGCGGACGTGTACGTCAATACATTCCAAGATCGGGATACGTCCCTCGTGAGTTTCTGTACATTGCGACGCGTGCGATTTACGAAGATTACAAAACAAAGCAAATGCTAGACTTGCATAATGGAATGGATTAGATTTGTATGTAAAATATTCTAAACGATTTGTTTTCAGATGACCCGTACTATTGCGGACTACGCGCCAGAGTGCCCAACTTCGTGAAGGCCAACGGGAAGCACGTGCTTCCAGCGATGACGGAGCGCCTCACTCTCAAGGAGACACCGGTGCCCAGCAAGCGCTACAGCGTGGCTCACGCCCACCCGGGGCCTTTCCCGGGCCACATGCCACCTTTCGCCCACGCTCCTATGCCTCAGGCAGCGTTATGGCACGCACGGTCCTACGAGAGCGGAATCGGTGCGTACGAGCGTCCGAGGAAGGAAAAACTCATGTATCAATTCTATCCTGACAGGGATCGAAAATTGCTGCCCCTGGTGATCCAGCAGCCCCGCTAGTACACTAACCTCGCACTTTATATTCCGCGGACGCGGACTCTTCGCTCCAACCTTGGTATTTACCTTTCTGTTATTCTCGCTTCGCTTGGTGGCACGCCTCTCGCTTGACGGTAACCTCTACCACTCTTTTACACTTCTGTGTTTCTGTTTCACTCTCACTCTTACTGATCAGTGTGGTTTGTAGACTTTTCTGTTTTCCGATATTCTTGCACCCATTGTTCAACCAAAGTGGCCTTTGACTGCCACAACGCTTGACCATTGCGAGCTTAGCTTCATCCTAGCAGTAGTTCGTTGGAGTTTGTCTACGTTAAGTCTTCCAGTGAACTTTAATTCAATTGCAGTGTTTTCTTCTTCCTAGAAGCATATACGAATACCTACCAATAGTTTAAAATCTACAATTATGTTTGTTAAGGCTTTGTTTAAAGTTACAAATTTATCATTTAAAATTTATCGAAATCTAACATGTTAGCGTAGTTTGTCTTTAATTAATGTACAAATTTTTATACCTAACATTAAATTTATGTAGGAGGAAAATATATTCCAACGCTATAGAAGACAAACAAATGTAAATCGAACATACGGGGCTATTCTCAAAACCGAACGACGACATCGAAACTAGTTTTGCCCTTGTTTAGTTTCATGTCACTGTACTAACAAGACAGACAAACTTCCTTAGGTCATTTTATTTACCTCGACAAATGCATACATGTAAATGCATAAATATTACCACCATTATCCATTATTTCAGATTTGTTTCAGGTACGAATACGTACGAAAAAACGATATATTATTTTTATTGATATTTTCGTTAACAATATTTACGCCATATTTATAACTCGACAAGTCAATGTAAATCACTTGAATAAATATTTTTTGTGCATCATATTAACCCCAATAATGCAACTCTGTTTGTTATAATAATATAGATTTAAAATCGTAATTTGTGTTCGTTCCTCATTAGTCCTCGACGTTTATTTTTGATTAATATCATATAATATAATTTAGTTCTATTTTTTTCGATTTCTTCTACAGATGGAGACCATTACGACCCGTACGCATTATATGGACGCCTACCGATTCCTGGCCGCGGATTCCCCCCACCACCGGCGCCGAACGCACGCCATATGTTCATCGGAGAATGGGATTAAGCTCGCTTCATTTGCAATACTATAGGACTCAACTTAGCGTAGCACGGATACCGTTACATCGATGTTAAAAAGTGCCGTATTGGATACAATATCGATGTGACTGTATCAGTATATACTCTCGATGCTGTAAATAAACAAAACGCTGTAAATTATATTCTAGTACATAGTACTCATATTGGAAAATTACGCTCAGTTTCAAAGAATTTATAATTCTATTTTATACCGATCGCTTGAGCGTAATTATTGTTTTAAGTACTGTATATGTCCGTATCGTAACGGACTTAGCTTTTTACATATTATCGAATATATTCAATGTATTTTATAAAATAATTTTGTACCCTGACTTGGATAAGCGATTGAATATTACCAGCGTAATCGCTACTATATACATAGCTATTAATTATACTTTACTTTAACGTAATATAAGTAGTTAAGTGACAATCACTGCCACTATATTTAACTTCTTCGTGTTCATTATAATTTTACATAGTTTCTCTGTTTGAAGATAAAATTGTTGAATTTTTACAAAAGGATGGTATTGTACCACGATGCCTAAGTCTAAAATTACTCTTATGATAAAAGGGAAAGTTGAGGGTCACCATGTAGATAACTGATATAAAGGGTGGCAGACAAATAAACCAGACTTATGATTTATACATTACATTGCGTTATGTAATGTATGAATGAAGAGTATATTGTAGTAAGAGTTCGCTTTTCCCTTTGACCTTCGTGTACCTTTGTACTCTAATATGTATTTAAATTTAACTTAATTTTAGGTGTCAATCCTAGTCAACACAGGGTTGGGAATAAAAATTATTGATTTGATAAATGTATAATCAGGTGAAGAACGTGCAAAAATATTCATTCGTGCAAAATCTTGTTTAAAATTGAAAAAAATCGATATCAAATTGGCACATTTAACTCAATGATCATTGTTTTTTGATTAGGTTTCTATATTTTTTTACGTTTTGTAAATATTGTTTTCTTACTTAGAATAGAATTGGAAGGTGTATATTAATATTTAACATAGATTATGTTTCGTAATCCTGACTTCGTTTACTTTACCAATACTCAATTATCGTAATGCGTAATCATATCTACGTACTTAGTTATAATTCTGTACAATTTACGCTGATCTTTTTAACGAGTTAATGAACTTACATTCGTGTATATTTTAGTTAGAACGCCTATTATATGTTATTTCATATTATTATATGTTATTTCATATTAAGCATTGCTGAATTGGCATTCAAGCGATCATAATAAAATATCGCATGATAATATCGAACATTTTAGAAATAGGTGACTAAGCTTAGACAGAGAAGTTTGAGTCCCGCTATGTATCAATTAGGTATATAAAATATAATTATATTAAATACCTATAGTTATTATTAAATGCCTATCGTATTTTTAATTCTCAAAATAACTAAACTATTAAGTTTAGTTATTTTAAGAATTAATACTTTTTATGCTTTATAAAAATTTTTCTAATTGGAAATTAGAGTTTGGAGGTGCTATACAGGTTACCATTTGTATCACACATATTATTATTAATAATTTTGTAGATACGTGTATTCAGATAGCTTTGAATTTTAAATATATTCAAAGCAGCTAATAAAAGTAGACCCGCACTTACGTTGTTGAATTGAATATAAATATTAAAATAACGGTTTCTATGTCAGTGCGTAAAACAAAAGAATGAATTCGAGAGAAAATTTTGAATCGTACGATAAATGTGTATTTATCGTGAATTATTACAAACGGAATTTACACTTCCATTCCAATATGTAAACATTTCATACTAATAGATTTATCGTTTAGTTAAGTTGGCAACACCATTATTTAAAACTATTTTAATCATTCCACAAATGACAGACGGTTGTCTATAATATTAAATTTATATGACGGATATTTTTTTAATAATTATGTTGCCAACCATAAAAATATTCTAATGATAAAGTGTTATTATTCAATCAACATCCCCTTTATATAACGTCGGGTGTTGGTTATCGAGTAACCTATTATAAGGAAAATGTGTATGAATAAATATGGAATTATTTTTAGATAGTGTATCTTTCATTTAAAAATCCACGTATCCATGAATTTATGAAAACTTGCAAATAACCGCCAATAACAATCATAGTATATCAAAACGGGCATTGCTTTTGCTAATATTGAAGAAGTTTAAATTCTGACATAAATGTCAGACATTAATATCTGTACTGTTTATACTTATACAACGTGTTCACACAGGGGCTGTTGCGACACTAATTATCGTGTCGCAATAAATTTTCCAATTACAGACACTCGTGTTCACACATAGACATTCGATTTATAGACTGAGTGTACCGTGTAGTGTGAGTGTATAGATAGTGTCGTAGTCTGAACGGGGTATAAATATTGAATTATTTGGTACGATGTGTAGTCTGTCTACTGAATAAAAGACCTGAGGTGATGATACATTAATAATGTAGGCAATTTAATACAGACAAGAATGAATGAATTTTATTAATATGAATAATGAATACGATTCAATATTATTTTCATAAAAGCTCAAATAAATCATATTGTTGTACAGATCAGCGTCATAATGTCAGAGTCGACAAAAATACGACTACGTTAAAACACGACAAAGTTAAATCTTTGGTCATATGTAATCATCTGCGCCAATCCATTTCTTTATTAAGTATTTAATATGCGCTCTAGCTTCCTTTAATTCTTCAGGATCACCCTTTTCATTCGAGAATAAATCCCTGCAGTGCGATGATCTCGGTATATAAACAGCAGGAGCGTCGTATGAAACATCTTCTGTAATACCCAACGCACTCCACGGATCTAATTCTCCATTAACGAATACAACTTCTGTTACATTAGGTGACCTTGCTCCGTACATTTCATTGATTTTTGTGACACCATTATCAACTGTGTTTTTGTCGAAATTAATACCGAATAGAGTCGTGCATATATTATCGTAGAATTTAACAGGAATGTTTTTAGTGAATGGCTGGTCGTCGGAAGAGGTACTTTGAAAGTAACCAAACTCAGTACAAGTCTGGTACGTCCAACATAGAATCCAATCGTGTTCTTCTTTGCGATATTCCTGAACCATACTGTTGAAATTATAATCGTAACAATTTTGTTTCTCGTTCCAGTAATAATGGTTATCATCAGTTGGATCAAACATGTCTCGTGTGTCATTTATCATAGAACAATGATTCTTAATTTTTTCAGTATTACCATACTGAGCAATTCCCATAAATAAAGATGCCTTCATTAAAAAGAATACGTGTTTGTTTTCGAGATTTGTTAAGTCTGTCTCCTCGCAGATGTTTTCTTCTTCTTTGAGCTTCTTAATTCCTTCTTCGCTTTTAAGTAGTGTATCATATCTTTGAAATATATTTTGTATATTTTTTAGACAACCTGAAGTTCCGTGCTGATCATAATCTCTATTAACTACTTCAAGATACTCATAAAAATCTCTCTTAGCTTCAACGGGCCCACTGCTGGCAATAGCTGCATCGATTACATCAGGATAGATTAATTTCATCCATGCTGCTAAATTACCTGCATAGGATCCACCGATAGCAACAACCTTTGAATTTCTGAAAAGGATTTTGCTTTTAAGAGTTCTCAATAATTTAGCGTTGTCGGCCAAAGCTTGTGAAACGCTTAAATACTTAAAATCTTCGACATTTTCCCTACTCACGGGTTGGCTTTTTCCGTAATATCTATGTTCGGACAAGAACATGGCACCTTTTGTCTCTTTAGCTAATTCATATATTATCCCGGTCGTCAGAAACCCTGGCTCTGCTTCAGATTCTCCGCCGATGAAAAGATAAATGGGACCATCCGGTTTCCAAAAATCCCTTCTTTCGAAATATCTCATCATCCACGTCCGAGTATTATTTGTGTCAAAGTGATCCAACTCTTGTTTTATCCATCGGGAAACAACAGGCGCATTACCTAATACAGCTTTAAATTTAATTTCTTCTACTAATCGTCTGTAGCCATTATTTATGCCGAAAAATTCAAATCCACTGGCGACGATCACATTAAATATTATGCAGAAAATACGTGGCTTCAAATACATGGTTTAAGGCTTCAATGTTGTTGGTTATAAGGATAGGTAGATAATTAGTTATAATGTTCAGAACACTATCAGGAGAGCGTAACGTTACGGAGTAGATGCTCTGGAGCGTTAAGCCTTTGATATATAGCATTGCATTTTATCGCTCCATTAAAAAACATGCAGGCGAATCGTTCGCATAGTTGCTTTAATTATGACATTCATTATCTATTTCAGGACTAGTAACAAGTCGTAGTCATTTTATATACATGAATACTTATATATTTATAGAAATGAGTTTCAAAAATAATATTCTATTGAAAATATGGTGTGGAAACTTCCACATGATCCACTAATTCATTAATTATTCATATAGAAAAATTACGCCGATAGAAATCAATGTTTCCGAACGTGAACTGTATCACCATAGCAACAAACAAACAACAAAGTTTATGCGCGTGTAAGTGAGTTAGCGTAAAAATATTTTAATTTTTTTTAATTAGAAGTGAAACAGTAAACAAAGCTAGTATGGATTTTTCCGAAGGCAGTGCCGTGGAAAGGTCGAGTGGAAGTAGACGGTCAGACGCGTCTAGGCCCGTATCGAGGAGAGGTTTCCGCGAATACACCAATAGTGGATCTGCCCTTTCAAGGTACCTAATTATCATATAATTTGTCTGTTACAATCGAGATTTTTTTATGTGTTATAATGTAAGTTTAGTTTTTATTTTAGTTTAGTTTTTTAGTTTAGTTTAAATTCATTTAATGTAAGGTAAATCACAGGCATCGTGTTTTTTCTTGATATTGATATTTCCCATAAACAGATCATTGACACGTTGCTGGTGCGCTCAAAAGACGCATTTACAGACAACAAGATATAACAAGAAATGTACTGTAGGTATATTAAGATATTGATATTAAATTAATATAAAATTGATATTAAATTTTATAGGTATATAAGCTCTTATAAAATTGATATTAAATTTTATAGGTATATAAGCTCTTATAAAATTGATATTAAATTTTATAGGTATATAAGCTC
>DWME01002387.1:0-21018 GCA_018244795.1 Parelbella ahira ahira | reverse complement strand
ATACCTAGTATTTCATTATTGTCTGTAACTTGTAGGTTTGAATGATTTACTATTCCTGTGTGGAAAATAAGTACATTGGAAAATAAGAATTCAGCCATAAATATTGTTATTTCACGAAAATTTCCACACTGCTTTGATAATAACACGGCTATAAGAAAATTAATGCCTCGTAAACTTCGTTGCCGATAAATCTCATAATGGCCAAATACTTGAAAGTTGTGTTACGATCTGTCATTTGTGGCGATTTTGTTATGATTCCTTCCAAATTACGATTTTTTGATTAACTATTACGCGTAATATCAGGTATCATTGACTCGATAGTTATTTTAGAAGATGATCTTTGTAGCCTGTTCTCATACAAGTTGACAAATGAAACGTAACATCACACCTGTAAGCCCCAAAGGAAAAGGCAGAGAAGTGTAGTAAACTCACACGTTTCACCAGACGTTTACGACCCATAGAATAGGTGGTAATCCTAATAATTGCCATACACCGGGCACAGATCCATACTCCGAATCACTACTAGATATTCTAAATTAGAAAAAAGGTGACAACTCTTTTCCATATAACTTCTATATTGCTCTTACTCTTGACTATTCAAAAAATCTTGTTTTGCTGTTGAATTTATTTGACGTTGTATTCTAAATAAAAAGCTGAACTATAAGACAATGTCTACATGAATGCTTAGAACGTATAGTTGAATGACTGAATTAGGTCATATCCCAAAACGACAGAACTCATCGACTTTTAATTATCGATGCACTTTGTGGCAGATACAATTCACCCAAACCCTTATAAACTCGCGGGGCAGTACGCCAAGCGGATTTAAAGTTACTAATTGCTTCGATACAAGTCCTTTACAAATCGCATGAACGTCACTGTTCGTTGTTTGCATTGGATCGTAACGCGGTGTTCTATTAGTTTCTAAATTGAAACTCACTTTATAATTCAATCATTATTCGGTTTTATTGGGAAATTCGTGAAGTGTTACTAAATGTGTGATGTTTTTCTACGGCGAATCATACTGTTGCCACATAAGTTCGGTTCTAAATATTAAATATTCCTTAATTGAAATTCTATCCAGTTCTTTTTGATTCAAGAAAATTAGCTTTCAAATTTCGCTGAACAATAAACTCAAAACAGTGCCGAACAATTATACAACTGTCATTAATCGCTCGAGGGAATTTTGCCTTCACAATCACGATTTGTTGCTTTTGACAAAATTTTGTCTAATACTAGAACATTTAGTATTATTTCGCTCGGATTGGAAACCGGATAATTACTATACAATTTTATGAATAATAACTATACAAATTCACGTACATTAATTTAATATAATAAACCCTTTAAATTTTAAGACATCGTCATATATAAATCGTTTTCATAACTACGAAATTAGTTTGGGGAATATGAAAAATACTCAATAGACAAACAAGTTGGGTTCGCCTTTTAATTTTTCGCAATATAAATTTTGAAAATAAAGATTGTATTCCACAAAACGCTATGTAAGCGATCACAAACCAAATAACACGATCCGACAATTTGGTGTCGACCTCAACTCGTGAGACCGTTCGTGCTACGTACAAATTCAAGGTGGCGTTTTACATTTTAAACAACTCGGCGACTGAGCGGACCCTCGGGGCAGATTTAGCGAGGAACGCTTATGAAATCGTTCCGAATTTAACTTTCAAATTCCACTGCAAAAATCAAACTCGTATAACACTGTAATTTATTGTTCCCTTTATTCTTGTTGTTCGACTGTAAAATTAAACTGAAAATTAGTTAATTTTATTTCAGTAGCGGAACAAATGAACATTACGTCTAACTTCCACGTACAAATTCCTTTATAATAGAGTTTAAGTTATAGCATATAATATGTAGTTCGTTTTTGCATCCACTATTACAGACATTATACATATAAAGGTGTAAAACACTGAATTTGTACACGGATAGGGTTAACGAGGGTACATATCAAATGTACGAGTCTGGAATTAATAACTTATGATAAATTGGCAAATGTTTACGTTTACGAGTAATAACTCAATTAAAATCACTTATTTAAAATATTTATGTCTTGCTTGTAACGGTCATTTAATTTCTATACAAGCAAAAAGAACAATAAGCAGAGTTGCGATACACCATAGTAATATTTAAACAATTTATTCTCTATAATAACTGAAAATATATGTGTAATGTATGTATGTGTAATGTATAAAATATACGTGTCCTTTGAATTGTATTTTATATATATTGGTACCTACAGTGTTTTTATGTTTAATACGCTAACAGTTACTTTATATGTATTTTAAAGTTATGTTTGAAGTTTGAAATTTCAAACTGCTGCGAAAATCTTGTTTTTAGCTACCTCTTCTTGCCCTTCGTAATTCAGTATTTTCTGACGAGGCTTAATTTAATTTACCGGATATGAACAACAAATCGGTTTTCGGCAATGTTCCTATTTAGAATCGATCTAAATTCAAATTCTTTTTTGCATATCCGTCATCGACCGCGGCGCCCTCGCTTCGATTCGGATTTTCAAAATGGCGGATTGTTCGCATAATACACTATTCGTCCAGTAAACGACAGTAGGTACACAGTAGTGGAGCAGAGTTATATCATTTGTGTGTAACTGCATTGACATATAAATTTGATTTATCTTTAGTTGTATCCATAATTTTGTTGCATTATGACGAAATATTAATAAAGGTTGCCTTAGTTTTTTTGATATTTCTTCATTAATAACAATTATAATATGGTCTTCCGCATCAATGGAACGTTATTATGATATTTTACTATATCAATTATTTGGCCTATGGAATTAAATATAAATTACCTAATATATCGTAATCTAGTTATCACGACGGAGGCTGATTTAGCCAATTGTAAATCAGTAATAACTACCAACTCTTATAAGTTGTGAAATTTATTATGAAATCGGTGATCTCTGCCTACCCGATAAAGACTTAGGGTGATGATAGAATAATACATTGTAATAAATAGACTAAATTATGTCATAACCATTACTTGCAATCATATTGAATACCATAATAAGCCAACGAAGCAAAAAATATGAACGTAATTTTCCATCTCGAAAATTTTCATATGCATTATTTTTCCACGGAAGTATTTTCGTTATAAAGCTAAGTATATTTACGGACTTCCATAAAGACTTGTAAAAGTCTGAAATGAGGTTGTCCCAAATGTGTTTTTATTTATTTGCGAATATTCTGCAACGTTTTTGAACGTATAGACTTTTTGTAAATTAAAATTTACTCTTCATTCGTCACTAACGAGGTTTAATAATTAATAAATGAAGCGGTCGGGTCGGATCGTTTATCGAAATTGTATTGTTTTATATAGTTTTAATATAATATATTGTGAATATAATTACTCTGTACATACACACATGTATACACGTATGTACGTATAGGTATTTATGTAAATATTTAATTTTATCGTATTTTTAAATATATTTGGCATTCAGTGTTTAATTCAAATCCTAAAACAAACTTGTGAGGCGGTATACTAATATGCATGTATGTGTGTATGACAAGTATAATCAGGTAACTCGTTTTGCATGTCCTAATAAGTGGTATAATATGGCGGGAAAAATAGGTTGTATTGATGTGTAGTACCTACATGAAAATTTAATGGTTTGATGTATGCCTTCATTGAGTCACACCGTTGCCGCTGTATTCGAAATGTAAATTACATATCTTTTATCACGTTTATTTTCCACAGATATAGGCAAAAACTGAGGATAAGCATTGACTACGTTTTTAAAAAAACCTTCCGCTCTTCCAAATCGGTCAAAGTTAAAATACACGCTTACCTATCTATAAAATATCGGTACTATTGTCGTGCCCTTTTTAACTGTTTCTACGATTTGATCGAAATACGGAAGCCTAGGTCTATCCTTTTCGTTTGCCATTCACACTCGACTTATTTATTATGTAGTTTACAAACAAATAAATGCATTTCAACAAAATTACGATTTCATTTTTCACTGCGTTTTAAGTATATTTTGGGAATGGATAACGTCTAAATAAGTCATAATTGAAAGCTACGAATAGAACACCTTGAATAAAAAAAAATAAAGTAGCGGTCCAGCCACAAGAGCTATTAATAACCAGTTCTTCAAACCGAGAAGTATTTCTAGGAAAATAACATTTAAGAGGGAGATTTAAAGGACCTAAATGAAGCTGTATTTTAAAAAGGAGTGAACTTGAAATTGAAATTTCAACGTCGAAAAGATTTGGAATCCGATAAAATGTTAATCTTGACGCAATTGTTTCTTTGATTCTTGTATTTCTGCTGCCGTGTCTCTTGTTAAGGGTCTTTGTCACAAACCACAGTGAACTGTAGATGTGATTAGTCTGTAATATATTCAATCTGTTCAGGTATCATAATTTGAATAGGATTGTGTATAATATAATAATGAAAAGGCTGACTGCCCCGTTGGTAGGGTGGTTGCAAGCGCGACTGCCGATCACGAGGATTCAAATCCCGGGTCGAGTACTTTTGGATTTTTTTATGTAGATTTTCTACTAGTGACTCGGAATCTGGATCTGTGCCCGATGTGTGACAATAAGTTTACCACCTATTCCATTGTGGGACCTGAGCGTAACTGGTGAAGCATTGGAGTGTATTACATTCCTCTGTGTGGTAAAGTGGTAAACTAATCATGCTAAAGTGCCGTTAGAGGTTAGTCCTGCCCGAGTGCCCGCGCCTGTGGTTGATCAAATTTTCGGATAATCACCCCTTATTTAAGGTGATTATATAAACAAAAATTGTGCATATCATTTACTATAAAAGTACTATTATAAAAATATTAGACATAAGTAATTTAAGAAAACCAATAATTTCTTGAGGAATAGGTATGTGAAATATTTGTACTAGGTTATTATAAGTCTATATCTGCAAAGTACGGCTGTACTGCCCTAGCGAACATTCTGGATATTTTCTAATGTAGGTAGAGATCCTTCTTGAAAAATATGATGAAAATCTTATTTAACTATAATATTAAAATATTGTAATAATAATATAATTAACCCCGGACGAAAATGATCACATATTATTATCACGATAGGTTTCCTACGTGCCAGAATGAGAGTAGTGAGTGTCAAGATCCAATATTATTAGTATTTATATTGTTGTATTAGTATTAGTATTTATATTTGATTGTTTATCAAGACAACCGAATGAAGTTAAAATTACAAAAATCAAAGTGTCACATTGGAATTTTTAAGTTGTCATTGAAATCACAATCAAATCACAAAGTCTGCGATCGAAACTAACATAAGGACAAATTAATAAAATCTTCATTACAAAATAATGCATGTACTTAATAAATGTGGTACTTGTTAAAGTGCATAATGGGTGTACGTACCGTAAATGTGTGAACTAATGTCTCAATTAACAAACTGTTCCATGAAAATATTAAAAAGAGTGTATATTCATTCAACTAATAAGTTTCATTAAGCAGAATGTGGGTTACGTTCGCAGGGAACGTTACTTATAATGAACATTTTGTTAAATATGAATTGTCTACAAAGAATAGACAATTTACACTTATTAGAAAGTCATTTGCGTCTAGAACATTCTACCTCAGTGAATGGGTCGTTAATTTTTATCAATATTACATGAATTATTATTATTACAAATTTTCCTTTGTTCCTGATTTAGAGAGTGAAAGAGCGGAATATCCAGCCTGCTACTACCTTTCCAGAAAACTTCACTCTAGAAGTTATCGAACGTAGAATTAATAGGCATATATTAAGCAAGTAGATACGCTACACTGAATGTCACATAATCGTTATCTTCATTATTATTATCATTATTTTTGTTTTTATATCAAAATGTAGGCCAATCAGTATTTTAATGTCTTTTATATACATGTACATAATTTCATGAATACAACATGTACATACATGAATTCATTTACGTACAGGAATACATGTACATACACGAACATATGTAAATCCTAATAAATTTGTGATAATTTTTCGAAGTAAATAGCTTCATTATTAATTTCATCTAAAGACAGATGTACTATCCGTCCAAACATCATCCCTTGAATTCTTGACAGAGAAATAAATGTACCCTTGTCACTCTGGTAAGCAAACTAAATCAAAATAAATATATTTTGAGAGCGGTCACTTTAGCCAAATCCCAGGTGTCCCAGTTCATACATATTTATTGGGACCATACCCATAATATACGCGGATAGTAATTATAAAAATGTATTGTTTTACGTTACAATATTATTTTTTGGATCTATACGATAAAGTATTCATATATATATCATTTCGTTTTGTATTAAGTTCATTTACATCTAAAAAATCTTGATCAGTACCTAATATTTTTACTACTTCACCACCTATTTCATGATGGGACGTAGAACGTAGTTGGTAAAACGTACAGTATACTACATTCACCTGTCCATCCGTTCGGGGATTACAGGCGTGATATTAGGTTTATTTTAGATAAACATAATATTTTTATCATGACTTCAAAATTAGCCCAAATTTTTATGACAACGAAATTCTTTAACAAGATAATAATGGCAACGACAAACCAGTTAACTCAATCAAAAAACGAAATGATAAAATCCGGGACTTTTCGTTCTGACCATAATGCAGGTTATAACCTTTATACATAATTTAACGTTTAAACAGCTCGAAACGTCATCATTCATTCGCTGTTTTCGTTTCAATTCAAATCAGCATGAATTGTCACGCCAATGTATCAATTTCATTGGTATGACAGTGGCGCCAACTGTCGAAAAATGGTCGTACCAACTCAGAAACCTCCGTGGGCTCATGCACAACAACTTTGCAAAAGATCATCACATGATCAAATGCATAGTTTACGTTTCTATAAAGGACACACAGACAAACATTCATTTTTATATATTAAACAGATTTCATGTATTTTCTTTTCTAGGAAGTAGCGTATGCTGACCGTACATTCCGTCCTTTGTCAGGCACTGCCATTCACAATGGACCTGGAATAGGACTGAAGAATTCCAAAAGGAATGTGGAAGTAGGTCTGTTAGTGTCGTCGGTTTAGTTATTTACTGCGAAACGTCCTAATTAACCCCCTTTAAAGCTGTCGTGACTTAACAAGAAACTTTCACTCTTAGGTATTCAGAAGGAAGTTTCTAGAAACATGAAGAAAACTTCTTGATGTTAAATAAATGTAAGCAATTTGCTACTGACCGCATCGACCTCGTCCCATGTGCGGTGTCTCCGCATACATATTTATTTAGACCTTCGCAACTGTACGTGTATATTTCACATATACAGACGTCCACTGAATTTATACGCTGCTTTGACCGATGTATCAAAGCGTAGCGTTTGCAATATCAAAATTGTAGAAGAAAAGGAGACGATTTAATCATTTGAATTTTATTAACCGCTCCAACGTTAATTGTTTTGTATTACCTCGTTTACGAGGCTATAGTTGCGTGATTTACCTACTGGCTGAATTACCGTGAGTGTTTACTTTCTTTCGTTAGTTCTACTAAGCAGTCCTGTAGAAGTAACATTAATAATGTATTTCATATGGGAGTAAAGAGATTTAAAGTTTGAACTGTCTAGATTTATATGTAGAGATAAAAAAATTCAGAGCGCACGTATATAGCTCAATCTTAATAAATACTCTAAAGATTTTTTTTTATTTTTTCGGTTTTCTTATCCACAGAGTTAGATTTTTTCCTGGTTTACAGAATTTTGAGGAATAGACGTTATCTTTAAAAAGAACATTCTATACTGTAAATGAATTTGAAACATCAAGAAAGGCAAACAATAGACTTTTACGTAAGTCAACCGCAAAATTTAAAATTTCCAGCAAACTTATTGGTTAAGTTTGCGTTTTACTGGTCAATACAAACCCTCCCCCCAGAGTTTTAATTTAATCCATCCAGACTTTTACTGTTTTAGTCAATCGGATTAAAAAATAAGGGATCATTTTTTTGCTCTGAAACGCTCATAATGTTTAACAAAATGAAAAAAAAAGAGTTCTTCCAGCCTTTTTCACAATTTATGGCTAATATAGTTCAAATTCATAATAAATGTGTTCTCAATACTTTAAGATAACAATTATCGACCATTGCATCGCAGTCTCCATCTAAATATACGACATTTGTTATACGTCCAGATAAATACTTAATATTATATTTTTACCTTTGCAAACGTGTTCGTCGCAAAAACATTTAACTAAGCGTATATTTTTTCATACTACTTTCGGTAAACAATAGTTACGTTATTGCGATCGTCGGTGTCAGTTGCGTAGAACCAAAATGTTTGAAAAACATACGCCGGGTTAAATCTATACGGAATCCATGAGCGTCGATATCTGCGAGTATAATATCCCCCGTCAACGGCACACGCGGTGAATTCATAAACAGATGTTCTTTTAACATACTATTTGTAAAATATTCGGAACACATCCAGTTGTTTTTTCTTCTTCTAATATTGAAAAACATCAAATATACCGAATAGAGATGGGAATTTATATTCGTTCGTGTTTTTTGGTTTACGGTTTTTATTGCGTATTACTTTTACCAAATACTTTTACCAAACACATTATTGGTTTTTTATTGGATGCGCGCTTGGCAACGCGAAACTTAAGATTTGTTGTTCGGTCGAAATCATTATTATACGACAACGTACGTTTTACATTTTAAAGTGACAATATGTTTTTAAAATTTAGCTGTGAGAAGCTCTAGCGCCTAGTTCTGTTGTTGAGCGGCAATACCTACTTGTTTCCGCGTGCTCGTTTAGAAGGTTCAGTAGACTTACTCAATGCAATCTATTTCCGTAATTTCCTAAATGTTCCTTAGGCGCGTTCAAATGATTTTCAGTTATAGTGTTACTCTAACAGCGCTAGCTTGCATCATCTACAAAATAACAAATGTATTTTCTAATATACATTTTGTCTACGTCGCGAACCATTTTGTTTGGCCTACAATCATAAATTATTTTACGCTTCCGGTAACTTTAAGGAAAACCTTTCAATAAAACAAAAGAGCGGTATTGGATAAGGCCGCGATGGATTTTATGCGTAGAAACATTTTAAGAGGATGTTTCATGCAATGACACGTTTCAATATTAGATATAATATCTACGAGAGTCTTTTTTTATTTTGTCCTAAAAACAGCTCCTAAAAGATTTCGTTCAGAAAATTTTACATAATTGCTTCCTTTCTTTTCTACATTTTGATTATGTGATTTAATTCACCAATGTCAAAGGGAAACTGTCGATATATTGATCAACATAATAAAATGATCAATATCGATATCTATAGTAAGTCCAATTTTGATCAATGAAATACTGCCTTCTCAGTATTTAAACCGTTTCGGGTAGGTTCTAATATCATAACGGATCTATTTGTTTCATAAGTATATATCTTGTTTTAGAGGATACATTAAGGAATACAACGTAATCTGTAGGAAAATCGAAACTCATCTCCTGTCTATTTTAAAATTGTGTGTCAATTTTCTCCCTCAGTTCAGTATATAAAGCAGTGCTGAATTTCCCATCAAAGTTCTGCTAATTACACAGTATTCATAACGCCAGTTGAATTCTCCCGTTGATTGAAGCGTGTATTTGCCACTTTAATATAAGAATATTACTAAACTCGGCTTAGACACTTTCGTGTTACAGAAATAACGACATTTCTCTAGCTATACGTCTAGCTAGACTTCTTTAGCTATATTTTAACTGCATCAGTAGCGGATTCGGATAGACCTTATTATCGGTGAAGGCGTTTACATTCAATCCTCTGAAATACCAGTATCTGTTACTTCTCGTAGATGATCTGGATATGTGCCCGGTGCTTGGGAACACGTTCACCACCTATTCCGTAGTGGCGTGTAAACGTAACTAGTGAAATGTGGGAGTGTACTACACTCTTCTGTCTATCTTTTCGGGGATTACAAGCGTAATATTACAATTTTTGTATTGTAGATGAAACGTGTATCCACTTCGTCGTTAGATTTATAAAAAAAGATGTGTTGTTATCTCCTAAAACCAAATCAAAATACGCTAGGGCTGACTTCTTGTTACAAGAACAAACATGCGCATGTACGTGTTTTGTAGGTATTGCAATAATTAAAAAAATGAAAAACATAAACTGTTAATACATTTAAAAAAAACCGTCCTTACATTTCACATTAAGGTCAGTCATTTAAATGTAAGCCTAATTCCAGGAGCTTCTTAAAAGACTTAAAGTATTAAAAATTCTAAACGCGAAAATCTAATTTTGCTCTCGAGGAAATCTTGTTAAGACTGTCGTTATCTTAAAAGATCTTTGTTAACTGCCACAGACCAATTAAAAGTTGAGAAAACTGAACTTATTAAGATATGGACGCACAGATAATAATAGTTAAAAATATTATATAAAGTCTTTTATAGGTCGAGCAAAGTCGAGCGACAACTAAACGAGATTCAAGTATGAAACTTATAAGGTGCACATATTATTCTTTATAGAATGTTCTCAATTCAACGTAGAATTTAACGCTTTTTCTTTTGTCCATGAATTCATTGAACATTTATATTAAATTATGTGATACAAGGATTTCAAAATGTAATTAACCATTCATATAGAAACATAGTATATTAATTATTATTTAGCACTTCGTTGTCTCTGCCTAGCCAGTAAGGGACCTGACGTTGTGATTTAATAATAAAAAGATCTAGAACCATATGGAAAAGGAGTAAACGCTTCCATTCAGTGAAGATTAAATCGTATTTACGAGCCATTCCTGTTCCCAAACACTGGAGAATATTGCTTAAGATATTGCTCTCGAAGCTCTAGTGTTAGCTGTTTCTCTGGGATTGTTAGTATCTATAAATAAATGTATTTAGTTAGAGTTGGATTGCCTGACTGGCGTCAGTGTTGTTTTGCTTCCATTCGTGCTTCCTTCGTACAAATGAACATTTGAACGTCGTATCCAGTAAACATCTTGGACTTCGTTTCTACGATTAAGTACATATATTAAAGTCAAGTCAATTGTTGAACAGCATTCGCTTAACTGTTGTCATATTATAATAGAAAGTGGTGTCGGTAGTAGAGGTACATGAAATTATTACCGCGTCTCATACAAGGCCAGGTAATAGCAAATTTTTTTAGAAAAGATTAGAAAACAGGCTTTTATTGAACTTCTATACGAACTAATTAAGACTAGGTCTTCATTATTTTGATGTCCAATACTCGGTGTTCATAAGTATACGTACCATCCTACATACAAATTTGGCATTAGGTGGTTCTTATAAAATAAATATTGTTAATACACATTTCTATCGCCTGCAATTATTTTTCCTTTTCAAAAATCAGACGTTCCGAATTTTAGGTCAATCGGTTAGGTACCTACATTAAAACTACGATGCAACGTATAACCCCCACCTATGTATGTATGTACATACCTACTAATATAGCATATGGTGTAAAATCTTTTAAAAAATAAGTTCATTTTATTCCATACAATAATAGTATGGACAATAGAAAGACACCTACCTACATACATTTTCTAGTCATAACTTTTTTGTTATATTTTATGATAGATTACCGTTAGGCCGCAATCAAAATAATGGAAAGCGCAGATGCGACCTAAGATAGAGCACGCATGCCTAGAAAAAGTCTATTCAACCTTGCTTTGAAGAGTCCTAGGTTATATAAATCTGGAATCAGATGCTGGGAGAGTACTCCACTCCTTGGTCGCCTGGATCAGAAATGTGGAACTGAACCATTTCATCAACTTTTCAACTGTTTTCAATAGCTTAGTCTTATGTCGCAGATAATTTCCTTTTTTTAAAATACAGCTAGCAATAATAGCTATTTCACATCTTTTTAAATTTATTATTAATTTTATTAATTGTATCGTACCAACACTTGTATCATGCTATTCGCTATCGCTTAAGAAAACCTACCAGAAGGTGTAAGCGAGGATATAGCTCGGAGCTATTGGCAATTATAACGGCCTATCATACTTCAAAGAGAGGAAAATGAGACGAGACCCTTTCACATGCACCGTGTCGAATAAAAGTCGGTGAGCCCGTGCCTCGGTTATTAAAGTCGCATTGTCTATCGAGTGCACACACTTTAGCAATTTTTTGATACATTACATCCGATATGCAACTTTGAATTTATAATGGTATTCTGAATCAATGCGTAGAAAAAATTACTAGAAGTTGGTTGCTTTTACATTGCTTGAACGATTTTAGTGTATCAATTATAAGCTGATTACGAAACTTTGATATGAAAATGGACGAAGTGACCATTGCATATCTCCCTTTAAATGTTCATATAAATGCCATAATATTAATAATAATCGACCCATTTATCATTCCACTGTTAAAATATGGGTCTAAATATGGATATGTATAGAGAGGATTAAGGTCATAGTTTGCCACGCTGGCCAAAAATCCAATAGGAAAG
Source organism: Parelbella ahira ahira (assembly GCA_018244795.1). Classification (NCBI taxonomy): domain Eukaryota; kingdom Metazoa; phylum Arthropoda; class Insecta; order Lepidoptera; family Hesperiidae; genus Parelbella; species Parelbella ahira. The sequence continues at coordinate 8,577 of DWME01002387.1, read as the reverse complement.
CCAAAATAAATGATTCTGTATATCGATATAACTATGTCATAATTAAAAAATAACCTGGAAATTCGTTGATCTCTAAGAGGAAACATCAGCTTCCTGTATCAAATACATTCCAATTTTTTTTCCCAATTACATTTTTTTCCAGAATACCTACTCTATTATTCATAACACAATTATTTTTCCGCGAACGAAGTTTTGCGGGGGTGGAAGTTATTTATAAGTAAAATTTTCTTTGAAAAGTTTTTTAAGAATAACGACAATGTAAAAGTAATTATAATTATAAGAAAAAGAATCAATAGTTGAATGTTTCACTTCCACAAAGCTAAGGTATTAAAAAAAAATTTGAAAGAGAGAAATAGGGTATTTTTATATTGTAAGTACATTCTGACCGTTATTTTAATCAATTAAGCCCCGTAGCTTTTCTATGTGTTATTTCCTCTCATGAAAAAGACGTAAACATCGATAGGCTTACCACATATTCCATGGGACGTAAGTGTAACTGGTGAAACGTGGGAATGTACCACACTCCTCTGCCTACCCTTGCAAGGATTACACGCGTGTTGTTACGTTATGAAAGAAACGTCACCATAAACTTTACTATATTATAGGTCACTTCATAGAGTCTTAAGTGAAGTTGTTAAAGTATAATTTAATGTTGAAAAGAACTTAAATAATCTATAATTCTGATATTCAACTGGGCAGCGCCAGTATTATGGCGCCCATTGATTCTCCAAATTGTTACTAATTTCTCAGTACACATCTACATGGATGATTCTATATACGAATACAGAACAAACACTGATGCTCATCACACATTGTCCTAGATGGAAATCGAATCCACAAACATCAGCTTAGTAGTAAAGATCGCTAACAACTAAACAATTAGATTGCTCTAAGTAAATAGAAAGCGGCTATACTTTAGGTAACGTAGATACCAATGGCTATTGTAAATATTGTCATATGCTGTGAATTGATACAGTACACACAGACGGTATTAGTATTTTCTGCGACCCACAGATTTCAGTGAATGCGCTTGAATACATATGACTTAAATCAATTCACAGATAAAATATTTATACATAAATAAACATGTATAATACACAAATAATTATAATTAATAGCAATTTTCTACAGATTTTATAAGCTTAAGCAACATAACGGCTTTATTCAATAGTATTTCTGAATAGCCAAATTAGATTCTGTTGTAACCGAGATATTTCTTCTCGTATCACCTCCGACCACAATGAAATCAATTGGAGATCTGTCTCACTAAATCTAGCCTGAACTTGTAAATTACATACATATATATCAACTAAACTAATCAATCTTGGCCGTTTATTTCCCAAACAAAAAGTAAGTAAACATTTTGTAAGGTAGTCGAATATGTTGTCATTGCTGTACTATCAACAGAACAGCGCACGTTGTCTAATCTGTGTTTATGTCACCTACCTTTAAATTTACTTTGATAAATGTGGTATATCAATATATGAGATAGTATAATAAATATACTGGACTAATAATTGGTCCATGAGTGGCTACTGATCCGGCAGTTATGGGTTCAATGAGCACCTTGAAAAAATATTTATGTGAAGAACATGTGAGTATGAATGTTTGTTTCGGATTTGAGGGTAAAATCATCTGTTTAACGTATGTTTCGTAATATATGTCATGTATGCTTATTACCTGCATGGTCGCCATGGCACCAAATCATACCACAGACCATCAAACGTAAAGCAATGGGACCTATAAGTAACAGTATGAACATTTGAATAAAAAGCAAATTATTACATAGTCCCTGTTTCTTTTGAATTTATATCAGTAATTATGATTTACCGTTATTACTGCGGGCACAATAAATTTCAGCTTGAATACGCTAAAGTTAATTAGGTTACGAATAATGTGCAGACGGGCGTTACTAAATACTTATTAACACGATTTAATATCCGCTGGGTGCATATTGTAAAGTTAAGTTTAAAATTTATTCGTTCTCTCCATTTTCAAAATATTTCTGTTAAGGAAATAAGACGTGACGATATACGCAAAGTGCCGGACTGTGGTTGAATGCAAAGAGCTGATGATCGAGCTCAGTGGCGTGCTATTGGAGAGGTCTATGTCCAGCAGTGGACGATAACAGGCTGATGACAATGATGATGAAATAAGCGAGGATGATATAATTGATTTGTGCAGGTCACAATGTACAAGGCCCTAATCGTTACATTAGAGACACAGATCCGCACTCTAACTAAGCAGGTTTAAGTCAGCCCTAAGTGAGTTTAATGGTTACCAAAGGCCATATACCTACATTGGTAACCAAACGTAATTAGGACTTATGTATGTTTCTCTGTTCTTCCATCATATGTATCTTTTGTGATATTCTAAGCACTTGGTTTGATTTTATTTCCATTTCAATATAAGGCTTTTCTGTTTATCATTTATTGTTAGTCGTAATAATTTCAACCCATTATTGACTGCCGAATATAGAGCTTTTCAAAGATCAGCAAAATTATCTGTCTGTTTCTTTATGTTCTGAAAGTTTAAAGTTTTGTGTTGATTTTTGAAAAGTGCTACTAATTTATTTATATCTCGGTGTACTAATAGCTAGTAATTATTATTTCATACAATAATTAGTTATTATAAACGTTATCTGAATGAATTTGGATAAAAGTAATGAACTATTTACTCAGATAGAAAAATAGTGCTCTTTGGGATGTGGACCTTGCATGCCCTTTAGGATACTTCGACGTACTGACCCGTAACCGTACAAGCAACTTTTATGACGCGTTCCCTTGGGGAGGAGATAACTCTCAAACCAAATATGCTATTAGTTATGAAAGTATCTCCACGAGAGTTTATGTACTGAAACGTATTGAGCTACCGAAATCAAACAGTTTTAGAGTTCTTGAAACAGATTTGACCTTATTTATTTTAAGTTAATGTAGATCAAACTTTAAGGTTAAAGAATTTATTTCTCAAAAGATTACAATAATCACTTTTAAGGAAACATTACATTTATACACTTAATAATACATTATTTTAAGCTATTCACGTCAGGATTCAGTATTCACAAGCATAAGTAGAAAACAATTGGGTCCTAACGAACCTGTTAAAGGTGTACGTGTTCCGTAGCGACTGTGGTGCTGATACGTTGGTAGATGGTAAACGATTTCTCACTTTGAGCAGAGTTCATCGTAATCAACAATTTACTGAAGAATAACTATTAATTTATCATTCTTATTAAAGCCTACACCTGTCTTCTGCTGGACAAAGACATCTCCAATAGAATGCCGCTAAGCTAGTTGACTGTGTTTATTCATTAATAAATTGCTAAATACAAAACTTAGAGCCAACAGTATCTTTTCGTTTAATAGAAAAAGGTTCTGCTTTTAAACATGTCGGTTAAAACCCAAGAATTCCATTATTTATGAAATTAGCTTGTGGCCCGCAAAAAGGTTTGGCGTTTTACCTGACATTACCGACCGGAGCCGATCGCGTAATCAGCCCCCAGAAATAGGAAATCGTTAATGAGGGGTTCAATTGTATTCTAACGGACCCCAATTAGTAATGATGTTGTTTGGTATATATACATAGTAGGTATAGAAAAATGAGAACACAAAAACATATAAATTCCAGTACATATTATAAAGTTTTATTATCATCGTCACGGAAACGAAGAGTTGAAAATCGAACTCAGTGGCATAATTTTGGAGAGGCCTACGCTCACAAATGGACGAGAAGAAGGTGATAACGTGCTGATAATACCCATAATTTGTGTGTCGCCCTGTCTTTTCCGTAAAGTATCTGGTCCGTGAACAGAACAATATTTATGTACAGTTTTTATATATTCTGAATACATTACATTGCTAAGGCACTTTTCCTTGGAATAAGCAAATAATCCCTAACACTGTCCCTTAGCAACAGTCTCAAGGGATCCAATCAGCTTGCCCAGTTTGCTCTGTTCCTGATCAAACTAACAACATGACAATTTAACTTCTAACCTTTTCTAGGCATGTACCTATATCCTGTCTTGTTAAATTTATTTAGATTCGTCTTTCGGTCTTTCTAGATCGTTTTTATTTAGGAATACTGGGAAAAAGTCCTTTAGCTTTCTAAAACATAGAAAGCTACATTTCAATTAATATATTTTTGGATGTTTTTTAGATGATAATGAGATTACTTATATAAAAAAGTGTAACTTCACGCCTGTAATCCCTGAAGAGGTAGGCAGAGGAGTGTACTACATTACCACGTTTAACCAGTTACGTTTTAAGTCCTATGGCATAGGTGGTGAGCTTATTGCCATACACTGGGCACAATTCCAAAATCCGCGTCACTACTGGAAATTCTAAATTAGAAAAATCCAGTAGCACTCGACCCGGGATCTGAACCCAGGATCTTCCGATCGGCAGTCGCGCTTGCGACCGTTCGACCAACAAGGCAGTTATATTTTTGGATTGACCTGTCACATTAAAAACCATAAATTAAAAATGGCACAGATTTAAATTCCCAAAAGTACGATAAAAATCAACTTATGTTTGGAAACATACAGCTGTGTAATTCTATTATCATTTTCAATATGTTATTGGAGTAGTTATATGATTTACTAAGTTTTTTTACTATGTTAGTCAAATCGGCAGAGCATGTAGTATAGTTACCATACAGCTAATAAGCTATGTATCTGAAGGGTTACACCCAGATGCAGAATGAGTATTTGTTCTTATTACCCTAATTTTAGCCTTGTATAAAGGTTTAGTGAAGCACTGTTACTCACTACTATCACAGTCTATACTTGTACTGATTATTTCCCAAAACATTATCTCAAAATTATTTACTCATTTAAACAAAAGTTTTGTGTTCAATACCTCTACGCGAACAGAATGCGGCCATGCATATATAATTTAATTAAAGACAATAGCGCGAATTTAATTATACCAAAACTAAGTTCCAACCCTAATAATATTGTCGAAACAGGAAGTTGTAAGGAAATCCTGTATCATATTGTGCGGACGAAATGTTAATGACTGAATTAATAAAGGCGTATCCTTGAATATGCATGCACATTAGCCGAGTACGGCGTCAGAATTATTTTGAATTTAGAACATATTTTGATCTGGACCAGTGCTGACCGGGCTTGTATTTACCATAGCTGCTATGGAAAATAGATGGAAAGTGATTCGCACCAGCTTTAAACCCATTTTAATATCAAATGAAATGTGTTTAATATTAAAATGGATCTAGCCCTACGTGCATTTTTTCCTCACAAAATATTGTACGTATTTAAACGTAAAAAACTTGTATGCGATAGATTTCTCCATAATGTTCTATATAGTGTGAAAGCACACAATGCCTTCATAAGATTACCATGACTATCCTCCTACCTACGCAGAATCCTTTGGGTTTGCATCATGAGTTAAATTTTATAGTTGGTTTACAGACACTATGTCATGAGACGGTCAAGCCAAACCTAAGAACCAATGTGTGTAACGTTAGCCGGTTTAAGCATAAACTTCATTCTTATGTTCATATCTATGAACCGTATTGACCACTTAATGGGAGCTGTCTTGCGTGTCCGTTGTTTAGCCCTACGCCATAAAAAAGGTATAAAGCCGGTCACGGTAACAGCCATAAACAATACATAAATTCCTCCATTTGTACAATTTATGACACAGGCACGTGTAAAATTGTTACAGCCCTACCGTTAAGTGCTTATTGCGTCCGGTTTGTTTATATCAAGTAGATCTTTGTAATATTACTGTATAACGTAGTTTTATGAAATACTTAAGTAGGTACTTACTGAATACATTGTACTGTATTCAATATTGTGTGTACTCATTTTATTGTACTGTGGCCCTAATTACCAGAAACATAAATTAAATTCAATCACTACTATATGCTGTTGATATATAAAAATATCATCGTGATATTCAATTTGTGTAAAATAAATAATATTAAATGGTAAAAAATGCACTGTAACAGCCATAAATAAGGTATACATTTGTCCATTTGTTAAATTTCCGCTTCGAACACGTGTCCGTGTAAATAAAATTGTTACTACCTTCCTGTAAAGTGTTTATTGCGTCCGGTTTGTTTATGTTCCCGTCAAGCAAAAAAAAAAATTGCCAGGCACCGAATGGTTATTTCATTTTTGCTTTTGTTACACAGATACATTTTTAAAGCAATACCGGCCGTATTTCCGTGCTTGCCACTTCAATCGCAATATATTATGTATAATAATTATTGAAGAGTTTTGTCATTTTGGATTCCTATTTTTAAATGTTTGATAAGAAACAATTCTTTGGCTTTGTCAATGTAAGAAGAAATGTTATGGCAATTATTTATATGTAGATGTTGAAGTTTGGCTTATGCATATGCATAGTATGAAGCATCGTCACAAATCAAATTAAGTATCATACTTAAAAATATTGTCTAACTTATAATTTACGCCCTCTGGACATTGGTTTCTTAGAAAAAACAGGATTTGTGCCATAATCTGTACGCTAACTAAGTTGACTCCATAATCTTTAGAGAACTTTAAGGTGCATTGTAATTCCTTAAATTTTGTCCCTTTATTACGAGTGTAATTTCATCTTAAACACACATGTGACTTTCTACACTTAGATATGTGTAGTTAGATTCCATTACCCTTTTAATCAGAAGGCTGAAATAAAAGGAATAAACGAACACCGTCGAGCCGTAAAAAGAAAAAAATGCAATCAAACATCAAACTCAAACGTCAAATGTCAAACCGTCAAACTGTCGTCAAATGTCAACATCAACGGTATCATACATAATTTACAAGCGATCCATTTAATATATTATCCGTCTAAAATCTCATAGCTCAGCAGCTGCTAAATTTACGAGTTGATAAGAGAAGCTATTCGGCTAATGGATTGCTACAGCGCTTCGGCCGAACGCGATGGCTAGAATTTGTTATGAGATAGTTGGGTGCGGGCGGTATGATTTGTCGTTTGTTTGAGTCCAGTGACATTATTACTGGAATTTGGAAACCTAAGTGGCGTTAATGACGCACTTAGCTTTAACTAACTAAGGACTTTGCCATTAAAATAATTACCTACTCAAATTGAGCTGGAGTTTTGGGCAAAAATATTTCATTTACTTTTATAAAAGCACTATGATTGATTGTTAAAATTGTCCAAAATTACTTCCATAATTGACTCGATTTGACACTACTAGAGATTCTAATTTAGAAAAATCTAATAGCACCCGGCCTGGGATTTGAACCCAGGACCTCCCGATCGGCAGTCGCGCTTGCAACCGCTCGACCAACTAGGCAGTCGTAATATTATGTTGTTATTTTATCTGTATGACAAACAAAAAAATAACAAACTAAATCTATAAGAAGAAAACCGACCCGTCCAATTAGATCAACATTATCTTGGAAACCAAATCTTTTCTGTTCTATTATAGCCAGACAATCCCCTGTAGGCCAAACCTAATTTCTAATCTAAGAGAATCTCACCGTTATGTCGCGAATTAACTCCGTATACATTGTTGGTAAATTACTTCTGCATACGCAATGCTTAATCACTTGCAAGATTAAATGTGACATTTCGCATTCTGATATGATCTTGTATTTTGATATATGTATAACACATTTCAATAGTACCATTTTAGTTAAGTATTAACTTCACACCAACTACCTATATTCAAGAAACTCCTTAATGGTAACAGTGCTATCGCTGTTGTATTCATAATTTAGTAGCAATTTATGTACATTAGAAAAAAATAATATGTTTTTACAAATCTTACACTATGTGTATACATATCAAAGATCTATTCAATATCTATTTACCTCCACGAATACAAATAAATTTTTTACATGAGATGGTGTAAAAAGCTCCAGCTTTATAAATAAACGGTATTTATTCAACAGCAGCGTTTGAGGGTTAATCAACGGTGAATAATTCGAATAAAACCATTGGATCGCATCCTTACGCAGCTAAGCGCGTCGTATATAAACACACAGCTAATCATGTTAGAGCATCTCTGTGAAATAGTGCTGTGAAATGGAAATATCGGCAAATGAGTAAACATCGGGTAAAGCGAATCAGGGTTAAGTTATTTTAGAAACCCGCTATACGGTATTTAGTATTCGTTCTGTCTAAATTTTATAACAGTTTTTTAACTGAAATCGCGGGTCGGGTGTTCTTGGATTTTTCTAATTTAAAATTTCTAGTAATGACTTGGAGTCTAGAATTGTGCCCGGTGTATGGCAATAGCCTCACCACCTACTTCTTCTGCCTACCTCTTCGGAGATTATAGCCGTGATGTTACGTTTAACTAGGTGTAATTTTAAAAGGCTTTGAACCAATAAATACCGCCATTTGTATGAAATACCTTGTTTAAAATTTAAAAACACAAAAAAGACAATAATATTTAGAAGTGCAATTAAAAATTAATCTCTAGATAATGACCGCAAACGTCATTTAAAATTTATTTAATCGGTATCGGAATCGCCAGTGCCGCCGAACTGTTCAACCTCGCAAAGGACCGAAAGAAATATGCAGAACTGACTGCCAACCTTCACTAGTTGGAGAGGCACGAGAAGAAGAAGAAGAAGTA
>DWME01002386.1:0-21018 GCA_018244795.1 Parelbella ahira ahira | reverse complement strand
TACATATAACTATTTCAATAAGAACTATATAAACTGTTCCTATTAATACGTTTAATATGTTGTGTGGTAATGTTATAGCACGCCTGCACGTTCTGACCCTCTGAAACATCCACCACCGCAGTGCATCATTATATTTTATATTCTTTGTCATGTTTTTCATGTAATCTCACACACATAAGTGATTTGGCGGTCACCTTCAACATTTTCAGGCTCGAACGCCATCGGGATGTTATTGATGTGAAAATTTCTGAGGCACCCGGCGTAAAATTCGGGCGGTCCTGACATTGCATCAAATGGAAGCATCGCCAAGTCTTCCGTACCCCCTAAAAGTATATAAATATACTGTAATCATAGTGAAACGTTTACTTGTATTGTTATGTAGTTATGAAGTTTGTCCGTCTTTGTTTTACCTATAAAAATGGTAAGTACCTAGTGCGATGGAGGCGTTACTAGCGGTGTGTGGGTAAGCGTGGGCCAGCATGGGCTCGGTGCTGAGCGCGCCGTCCACCCACACGTAGAGACGGTTGCCGTAGCGACCCGCTCGGATGCTGTGCCACTGCGACAGAGATACGAACACACCACTCCGAACTAGGGATGTCAGGCCTGACAGACGATCTGCAAAAATATAATGAAAGATTTTTATTCGTTATAATATTTAGTTTGCACCGTGATTTAAATCATTTATTATCATTTATGAATACCAAACATGTGAAAGTACGTGGGTAGGAATTATACGAAATACTTCCCTAATTTTGATATAGCGATAGCATATCCATAACCGTTCAACAAATATTTAGATACTTGTTGAACGAATATGGGAGATTAAAGAATGTGGTTTAACTTATGAGTATAAGAGCAAGATGGTTGGGTGATCATTCTGTTCGTAAATAAATTCAAAAGCATTTAATATACCAGTCCATCTGTACTCCAACAAACTCCCCTGCAAGGACAGCGTTGAGTAGAAATGCGGCGTCTCCACGAACATAACAAGTCCGCGTTCCTTTGTCGGTTTGATCTCCGCCTCCAACGACAAGCTCACACTTGATATAGATCTTTGATGTAGTTTGATGAACGACCTCGTTCCACTGAATAGTACGTCGATTGGATACAGATCTAAAAAGAAACAAATGAAAATCGATAACGATTAACAGGAAGTACCTAATTATGACTATTTGTTACAAAGGTAATAACGCTCGAGAAAATATTTTTTTTAAAGTTTTATTAATGTTATTGTGGAGATAATAACATTAAGGTTCTCTTCACTTGTTGGTGTCGAGAAATGGCTAATAATTCAAATATTTATTATTAGTTCTTGAGATTCGTGAGTCGTTCCTTTGCTTCTCTTTAAAAACCTTTCCTCACGGCGATGAATATATTCGAATCACTCTACATCCCATAACGATGTAGAGTTTAAGTACATGTAGAGTACCTACTAAGGCACTTGAAAAGTTACCTTGATCACAATGGACTCCAGTTTTCCCATAGGGACAGTCGCATTGTGGTTCGTCAGCTGTGATGACGCAGCGGCCAAGGCACTTTGACACTGACTGATCACAGGGACTCTTTCTGCTGACACACGTCGCTCCGAACCAACCTTCGTTGCATATGCACCTGCGAGAATCAAAAGACAATTGACTGTAAACGGTATATGCTTATACTCAAAGAAAACTTTACAATTCATTGCAAGGGTCACTTCTCAAATTGTAAGATTAAAGACCATCCATACCCATACGTAGCTGGAGAATGTATGCAGACGCCTCTAGGAGCGTTGCATGACTTGGCGGTGCACTGCGCAACTCCACACTGGCCCACTCCGCGGCCCCCCACCGCTTTGCCCGCACCTATCGCCTGTCCTGCCACTTCCCATATACATCCGCGCCATCCACTGTGCAACGGCAGATCGTGTGGGAGACTGCGGAAGTCTTGAGATGAATGCCCGCCTAGAGATGGAGGTACTCGTAAATACTTGTTATAAAAGGAAATGGAATCGATCAAAAAGAATCTAGAGTTCGGTTATTCTATACCCTAATAAAATGTTGTAATTTTTCGTCTATTTTCTTATCTATTCCCACCAGGATGTAGAACTTACTTTTAATTATATTATTACCTTATTATTTCTTTTTAATTTATATGATTGGACTCCCTTTAAGTAAAAAACTACAGGACCTTCATGTGATAGTTTTGTTTTTCCCTAAAATTTTTTTACATAATTATGAACCAACTAGACTTTAATCCGAGACTAAAGTGAAACGTTTTGTCATGAATGTAATTTAAAAATATAATGAAAGATCAAAAAAATGGCTGAATAGTAACAAGTTTATCTACTTAAATGTAACGATTAGCTGAATATATCTTTGAATTCCAGGAACAAAGTCGTGGTGGAGGTCGTTTACTATTACTTTATTGAAAGGCATTTTTGGAAGGTCAAAAGCTTATTGGTAAATCTATTGTCAATCATTTCTTAGTGTTGGATTTTTTATAATTTAATACGTTTTGATTTATCACGGGATTCACATCACGCCTGTAATCCCCAAAGAGATAGACAGAGGAGTGTAGTACACTCCCACGTTTCACTAGTTACGTTTAAGTCCCATGGAATAGGTGGCGAGCATGTTGTCATACACCGGGCACAGATCAGACTCCGAGTCACTACTAGAAACTCTAAATTAGTAAAATCCAATAGACCCGACCCGGGATTTGAACCCAGAGCCTCTCGATCCGCAGTCGCGCTTGAAACGGATCGACCAACGAGGCAGTTAATACACCTAATATACACTTTTTGTCAATTTCAATAACTATTGTCTGTATATTGGAATTATATCCAGCTGTTTCTCGCGTCTCACTAGGCAAATTTTTCAGGACATAAAAAGTAATACAATATTTTTCTAATTAACACTGAAAATAATCGTCTAGGGTTCTTTTACATTCTATACTTACCGATATAGATATAAGGCAGCACGGTCATTTTAGCGTGGTGCGCGGGCGCGTTGCCGGACACGTTGTGGCGGCCGTCCACGCTGAGGCCGGCCGCGCGGCCGCGCCGCCACACGCGCAGCGCGTGCCCGCCGCGCCGCGCGCCCAGCGGCCGCGCCGTGAAGATGCGGCGGGAACCTGCGCCCTCTTTACTCTTTAATATCGACTTTCTCAACTAGAGGCAACTTTCTTTCCAGACGCTTTGTTGTGTGCAATGTCGTTCACATGTGCTTCCCTACTCTGCAAATCTTATGTTTCAAGTACTCTTACAAGTCACTCAAAGTCTGGCTCTGTGCCCGGTTTAAGACAATAGGCTCACCATCTATTCCATGGGACTTAAACGTATCTGGTGAAAGGTGGGAGTGTACTACACTCCTCTGTCCATCTCTTTGGGGATTACAGGCGTGATGTTACGTGTGTAATAAAAGTTTTCAAACGGCAATTCAGAAAAAATATATAACTGTACCACTATCACTACTTCCAACTTACCACTGCCCATATTCCAAGTGAGCATTATATATCCCTTCACGAACGTCAGTGCTAAATGTTGGCTTCGCGAATCGTGCCTTCCGTTCTGTCCTACGAAGGCCAGCAGGGCTATTTGGTCCATGTCGGCGGTTTGAAACCTCAGCCGCAGGTCGAATCTGTCTGAATTCATTGCCATAAGAGACAATGGGTACATGACGTAGGACGACACCCCCGTACTGATCGGCGCGAGGGATGGCCGAGTTATGTCTACATCTGGAAGCATTATAATAAGGGTAAAATAGAAGTATTAACTTAAAAACTTTTTGGTAAGAATCCATGGACCAAGAATATATACTATAGAGGAAGAAACGACAAAATATCTTAATGAAAAGGAAGATGAGGATTTTTATTATACATGTGAAAAATACTTAAAATTAAATATCAATTATCGACTATTGCTCGGTAAGTAGTCCTTTTAAATAGAAATATGAAATATACATACTGTATTCACAGAAGATTCCGTGCTTCCCATAGGGACAAAGACAGAGGAACCCGCTGCCAGGATGTCGCACGCAGCTGCCTCCCGATTGACACGGATTGTGGTCGCACACTGACTGGATGCAGTGCTCCCCCATCCACCTGGAATTACAAACAAATGCCTAATAATACAATGACTAATATACAAATTACTATAATGAGGAGATGGAACTAATTTCGTAGTGGTTATTTGACGTCTTTTGGTATCTTATCCCAAACTATACAGATCTTAGATATCATTTTCATATATATCCCCGTAATTTTCTATATGTATCCCTTTAAATTCAAATAGCTCTTTCCATAGCATGTTGAGCTACCTTCAACTTGTAGACTAGTTGATTTGTCTAATTTAGAATTTCTAATAGTGCCTCGGAGTCTGGTGTGTGCCCTGTGTATGGCAACAGGCTCACCGCCTATTCCATGGGACGTATACGTAACTAGTGAAACGTGGGAGCTCACTACACTTCTCTGCCTACCCCTTCGGGGATTACAGGCGTGAGTTACGTTTAGAAAAATCCACTAGTCCACAAACTGAAGGTAGCTCAAGTAGGATAAACATCGATATTTAACAAGCAAAAGAAGATTATTCATATTTTTGAAGTATCAAAACGTAAAAAACGTGCATATCTGTTTTACCCATTAGCACAGGAGCAAACATAGTTGTCGCCTTGGTCACTACACGAACCGCCATTCAGACAAGGCGAAGACAGACATGATAAAGATGAACACTCCGACACGTCACTCGCGTCAAATGCTTCACCGAAAACTTCCCGATTCTCACCATTTATCTGGAGTACAATAATACAATTAGCAACGATTAAATGACTTAAGTATACAAGTATATGACGTAATACAAATTACTTAGATTTAATTAGTTACTACCACAGTTCCTTGACATTTTATGTCGTGAAATCGCGATGGGGTACGCGGTTTTTAAACTTTAGCCAACGCGTGTATATTACACGTAAGAAGATTTGTGTCGAATTTCGTGAATTCACTGTATTTCGAATAACATATTTATTGGATTTGCACAGCAATATGTAGGGAAAAAGAAGAGATTCTTATCATATAATACCGTGGACTTAATAAGAACACATTTATTATCGTGTACAAGCAAACTTATCATTAAGTAACACATTGGTAACAAAACCCTTACCATCAAATCTTTAATACATCCAATAAATGGTTTATATTCGGAATGGTTATTGTTAATAATGTTTCCAAAGTACAACGTCGAATTATGATCGAGAGACGTAATGTTTGCCACTTGACCGCCGCTCATAGCCACTGTCTCGTTGAGACGAAGCGTGGCATTGCAATGTTGTTCTTTCAAATATAAATCCAATCTATAATTAATAGATAAAAAAAAATTTGAAGTGTAATAATTTTCTTTACATACTATGTATCTAATGCAATTAAATCATAGATTGTCTTACCTAGTTTCAACTTTCATGAGGAAGCCTTTATTAACAAAAGTTTTCAACTCACTTAGGAGCATCGTTTGATAGCCACACGAAAACTTGAACTTTAACAAACCCATAATCATGTACAGTTCCATATAAACACCTTTGGCAATATCCACAGACATTATCTGACCATCCATTATAAGCGTCTTTGCGTTAAATACTATATCTATTGATGTAGCATTCTTTAAATGGTGCGCTACGTACGAATTTCCACTAAAGGCAGCGGATGTAACAGAAATCTTTTCTTCACAATTTCGTCCTCCATAATTGAAAAGACAGTGACACTTGAAAACAAAAGCATCGTTGTAGAAAATGGTTGTCTAAGCAAGTCCATGTTTTAGTTAAAGGTATACTTACTCTGATCCCATGAAGACCGGTGACGCAAGTTCCATGATTATTACAGAAAGAATTTGTACATTCTGATGCTACTGTTGTATAGACATGTGTTGTGATATCAAGCCCCGCTGTTATATTAATTACATCAGTACTTGGAGACATAAGTACTGTGGGCATGGCAAAAGAACTTTGATCGGTGGGAGTATCAGTGAACATTTTTTCTGTAGTAATATCAAATCCAAGTGCAGTAGTTGATTCTTCTGTTGTAAATTTTATTAAAGATTCTGTACCACTATCTGTTGAAGCATTTGATTTTATCGTTGAAATTTCTTCATTCATTTCTTTTATTGTAGTAGATGAAACTGAACTACTTGTAGTAACAACTGGAAATATTTCGGTTGGTTCTTTAACAGTCAATGACGTAACTTCACTTATTGTGGAAGTCTCTGACAGAACAACGGTTGTGGTTTCTAAGTCTCCCGAAGGAATTGTATCGGTAGAAAGGTTAGATTTTATGCAAACACCAAAACATTCTGTGGTAGCATCCGTTTTATACGTTTCCGTACCTATACTTTGTTGAGCTTGTGTTGGTAATGTAAGAGTTATAGCTGTTGTAGATTCTGTGATGTATTCTCCATTAATAGAGACAGTAGATTCTGTTACCATGCTTGTACTTTCATCTGATGCATTCGTTTCAGTTGTACTTTGTGTACTACTTCCAATGGCACTCGTTTCTGTACTAGTTGTAGTCACAGTTGTCAACATTTCGCTTCCTGCAGTTGTAATCATTCCATAATCTACCGTAGTTATAGAAGTTTTTGAAGTCGTTTCTTCGTATAACGTTGTGGAACTAACAGACTGACTGACGTTGAAAAACGGCGTTGGACTGATATATTGACAATCGTAAGATCCGTCCTGTAGTATAAGACATTCGCACAGAGCCCCAGTAAGTCTAGGTGGGCACGAGCAAGTAAAATTATCTACACCATCTATACATGTCCCTCCATTCATGCATCTGAGATCAAAATATATGTTAATAGTTTATGGAGTCAAGTTACACTATAAGTACATTTTTGTTAAATTTGTAAATACAAGGAGTTTTTTAAAACTACTTACAATTATCACAAAGAAAGTAAATCCTTGGCATTTTTTTACAAGCAAATACTTAATGAAAAGGTTACAATGAAAAGAATTAATATATGAGAATATCGTTAATTTCATTCTTAGATAAACATTTACTCAAATATTGACGAATAATCTTTAAGCAATTCTCATTAAATTATAAGTTCAACTCATAACTATTTATCGCACTTTTAGCATCATAAATAAAGATCATAGGCAGGAGATTCAAGATACCAAGCAAGCCTCGAAATACCTGCACAGAACAAAATGTTTCTGCTACAGAATATCAGAGAGTGAAACGGCTGAGAATATCTATTTTTCTCGATTGTTACTATTTAGAAGTATGCAAGACAAGATTGAATAGAAACATATTAATCAAGCGTGCTATACCTTGAACTATATCTCGTTTAACGTCAAGTGCAATTGTTGACCAACGAGAGCCTATGGTTATTAAAAAGGGTATTGATGTTAATTCACCTTGGTCCAAGTAAACATTCGTCATATTGCAATTCGCATCTCTCGCCGTGGAAGTCAGGGACGCAGTAGCACATTCGGACGCCGTCCTCGACCACACAGAGCGCGTCGTTGCTACACGAGTTTTCGTCACAAAACTCTATTTGTACTTCACAACTCTTTCCTGTATATCCTGTAACATAAAATTGTCACTATGTTTTGACATTTGCATGTTTTGACAATTTGACCGTAAAATGATTCTCATAATTAACTGAGGATACTACAGTATAAATAACTGTTGATTCTACATTGCAACATACTTTACACATTACATAAAAAAAATTGACTAATCTTAACGTGATAAACGTAACATCATGCCTGTAATCCCCGAAGGGGTAAGCAGAGGAGTGTAGTACACCCCCACGTTTCACCAGTTACGTTTAAGTCCTATGGCATAGGTGGTAAGCCTATTGCCATACACTGGGCACAATTTCAGACTTCGAGTCACTACTAGAGATTCTAAATTAGAAAAATCCGATAGTACCCGACCCGGGATTTGAGCCCAGGACGTCCCGATTGGCAGTCGCGCTTGCAACCGTTCGACCAACGAGGCAGTCAACTTGACTAAGTACTTAGTTGTAGAAAGTTGACTAATCTTGTGATACATTTTGTTCAAATAGTAATAATAACAATATAATTCACTGAAATTTACAATTTTTAACCTTTTGTTGCTCGTTTAAGTTTTAGGTAGCAAAGTGTTTCCTATACCTTTGTTATAGCCGTAACTCACCATATGTACACGCACACATGAAGTCAGCGTGCACATCTATACAGATGCCGCCGTTTTCACAAGGGTTCGACTCACACTCGTCGATTTGGTCCTCGCACTTAGGACCTGTCCAGCCTGAGAACGAACATGACTATATGATTATGGAAGATATACTTCGATATACAAAATTGACAAAATGTTTAACATGAAATAAAATAATTTTATACGTCACATGGAATAAGAGGTGAGCCTATTTCTTGTACCTTCACAAAAAGTGTTACAATGGTTTTAACGTAATTTTAATGTTATTCTGCAATGTTTGCTTAATTCATCAAATATATTTTTTAAAGTCTAAGTACTTCTGGCTAACGAGGAAACTTAGAACATTAGTATTACTGTGATTATATCGTCACGCCTGGAATTTATAGGGCAGGTAAACGGCACACAGAAAACTTTAATCACAATACTAAACAGTCACTTATGAAACCAGTAAATTAGCTTACCTGGCAAACATTTGCAATAAAATTTAAACCCGGGTCCTTCTATGCACTCTCCGCCATTGTGGCATCTGATCTCCTCACTGGAATTGCACACAGCGACGTCCACCTCGCAGTGCAGACCGGAGAAGCCGGGCGAGCAGTGGCAGATGTATTCGTTGGTCATGTCGATGCAAGTCCCGTTGTTCATACACGGATTCGACTCGCATTCGTTGTAGTTAGTTTCACAGTTGTCACCTGTATTACGTAAAAGTGTCTAATGTCATTAGCGGTCTAGAATTTGTATAATGTAAAATTAGTGGACTAGGATCTTGGATCTTCGTTGGTTAGCCTGCTATTAGCAAAATCAAAAAATGTTTTCGGATTTGCTTTTCTTGGTTTATTAAGTAACGCTAATTCATCTTGATCTTTTTTCTTTTTAGAATATATAAACATACAACGAATCAAATCTTATCTCTTTATGATATTAGTTGAGATAAATAAAAAAAGCATACATAAAAACGTTTAAGTTAACCAATAGGTATATTTCCATTGAAATGTAATATCGGGTTAAGATAGTGTATCTTTATGCTGTCTCGTATTTTTTATATCATTGCATTATTTACACTAGTGTAAGTAATGTAAGTGTTTTGTCTAGATAAAAGTTATATTCAATATAGTCATCCTTATGGATAAAATTAAAGCAGTATAAACATTGAAATGCACCAATGTTAAATTTTTTGACAAACGCGAATGTTAAGGGAAAAAATACGATAAGTTATAGATAGAACACAATTGAAATATAGTAATATTGGGTACATGTCTGGATGGACGAAAAGCTAAGCTGTATACATACCAATGAAGCCATCAGGGCAAGAGCAGTTGTAGGCGGCTACCCCATCGATGCATGTGCCGCCATTCTGGCAAGGATCCGACCAGCACTCATCCCAATTTGTTTGACACTGCACCCCGGTATACCCGTCGATACAGTAGCATGAATATGTGCTAAAATAAATATGTAATTATTTTAATTACATATTTCCAGCCGCCGCTGAGATTTCACTGCCGTAGGCAGGAAACTACACTAAACTACTTACGGACGTCGGCGATAGGTCTGAAACATCATTGATACCGAAAAAAATATATATATGAGGTAAACCGTGTACAAAATTTAAGGCTTAATAGTAAAATGATTGTATGTTACGAAAATTGTATTTCAGTGTTCGTAATACTTGAATTACTTAAATGGATATATGTATGTACATATGTATATTAGTAGTAAATCGAGTTAATTAAAGTAAGTATAATAAGATAATATATTAGCTCTGATTGACATCCTTCACGGCCAATTACTCTACACTTATGAATATTCTTAAACTCTCTATTGCCTCTCAGCTTGTGATGAGCCTTGTTTCTTCTCGGCTGTCAAGCCATAATTATCTTGTGGACTGAATTAAAAAAACCATTATGATAAATACTTTGTTGTATAAAATCGATTATAATAGACTTTAATTGGTTCAATGGCATATATCGAAGTAGTTTATGGTATTGATGTCCTTTGAGCCATAAACGTTTTATTGGCTGGCCGTGACACGCACATATTTTAAATTGGTTATATTTTAAGGCATGTAGTTATAAGTAATAAAGGTATTATTTTTCTAATCAGGCATTAAAATAGGGCTGAATCTGCTGAAAATTTTGTTTATAGCGAAAGACAAAAGCGATTACATTATTTACATATTATCATAATCGTCATGATCATCAGCCAGTTCCCGTCCACTGCTGGACATAAGCCACTGCAATAGCACGGCACTTATCGCAATCTTCAATTCTCCGTATCCATTTCACACTAACACAACATTTTAGTCGCAATTAAATTTAAACAAAACCTCTTTATTAACGATATTTCTTACCTGTTAATGTCATCAATACATATGCCGTGCAAGCAGGGGTTAGCCAAACACGCTATGCCAGCAGAGACCGCGGGCACGATCAACAACAACCCCCAAGCGAAACGAATCTTGCTATTTTCGTCCGAAAACATCTCGGCGTTGCTCTTACAACAGGTTGCTAAGGTTGCATTTTCAACTCATAAACACAAAAACACTTTGTATACTGTAACTAAATGTTTTTCCTGAAAATACTTACCTAATGTTGTTTTTTTTAATAATTAGAAGTCAGTTTAACTTTATACATTTTTGAAATTCGAATTTACAATCACATGTAGGTATAATAATAATCATTTAATTGAAATTGTCTTTACACTACAGTGTGTAAACTGTAATAACGAAATCCGAAACCTTTAATAGAAATCATTCGTGAACTCACACTGGCCATCTAAATACGTGGTTTAACACCAAATAAACTCACGCTCATTGGATCGAAAACTGGGTCTCGTGGTTGAGGTGTGGTTGATCCGAACCACCGTTGTCATGACAACCTGTAAATACACAATACCGATGCTTTCAACTCTTGATTATTGACAAAATTCTAACAGCGGGACGACCTCAATAAGGCACCTACACCTGGTTTAGATGTTATCGTAATGGGCACCAATGATAAGAGATCAAAAAACAAAGTTATTTATAAATTCTTTAATTAAGTATTTTTAATGATGAAACAAAACGAGATTTGTAGTTTCTGATACTGGATATACACGTTCGCATTAAATCAGTTGTACATAATATGTTGATAGGAGCAGCTATTCAATCCTTTGAATTATCATAGTTATAGCCCTCTTTCTATTATCTATAAGACGCCTGGAGTGCATTCTACCGGGTCGAGCAAATCGGCTTAGATTTTCCCCTCTGAACGTACAGGAAACATTTTACACGCGTAATAAAGCCAAAATAATTATACCTACAATAATTATTATTTGAAACTTGGATTTATGATTATATCCTAGTTCGACTTTCTAGATCTTGAATTAATGAAATTTGTATCAGTATTCGAAGACCTTTGTTTTATTTTTTTATATAGATTGGCATTTAAACATAAGCCTGATGGAAAGCGATGATGTGATATATGGTGTAGCATGTTTGCCTAGTACATGTCTATTGACATTAGGTACGTGCGTATTGTAAATTATTTTTTATCATACACTCTTATGTTATCCTATCTTATTTTTTCCTGGATCAGTACAATCTAACGTAATCGTAGGAACATTCAACAAGAGCGGTGCTAGAGAGGCAAATATGCGTGTATGGAGTATGATTATCTACAGCAGCGTGGACGAAATACTTGAAATGGCGAATTAATTCGAGTTTTGATGTGCGAGAAATATCGTTTAAACAAGTCGAGTGGACTTAGTATTTTGGTTGCTAGCAAATTTTTTTCCGTCTATAGGGGGGACAGCCGCCCCTCTCTGACAGTTGATTACATTGATTTTTACAATATAGGAAATAACTCAACTAACGACCTTTACATTTACGCGCCAATAAGTAATATGTTTATTTTAACCAATGTCGTCCTATCTAAAACTGAGTGACCAATAGTAACATGGCAAACTAAAATCATATGTTGGCTGCTGTCATTTTGACCCTGATACGGTTAAAAGTGTTCAGAAACCTAATCTAAATTCACTTTAGGCTTTTGCGATTACTTTACACATTGATTTATATTTATTTATCAGTTCACATTATTATAAATGTGTATAGAACCTTTATCGAAAATGCAATCTCAACCTTATATAACATATTTGCTTTCAAATAGACAAATATTTGGATTACAAGTCTTCTAAGTCAGAGTAAGAAGCATTGATTATGAATGTGTTTTAAACAGAACAGAGGCCTTCAAGATGTGGAGAGAAAAGTGAATTCTCGACTTCGATAGAAAGAAGGTGGAACAATAGGTTCAGATTCTAATTAGTTTTTGTCTCTACGATTTTGCCCGTTTAATTTATTAGTACTTTCTCAGAACAATCTGGAATATTTAGTCGTTCGTTTAAAAGTGTTAAAAATAGGGTTTTAAGTGAAAACCTAGTGAAATTGAGAAAGTAAAAATGGATCCGGGTATCCTTTGTTTCCACCATTGTGATCACAAAGTTTTTTGTACCATAATACCGGAACAATGTCCCGTTTGTGATCAGAAACTGGACAGATATGACTATAATTTATTGCCGTTCAGGTGAGTGGAATATAAACTAATTGTAAATTACGTTAGCACCATATTGAACGATTGTTGCTGAGAATCCCATTTTTGTGCCAGGGTGCCGTATCCTTTTGTTAAAGCATCTCAACACCCTCGAGCGATCGTTATGAAGCCTACTCACGGTGATTTTCTCAAGTAAGTCTTATCTATATTATAATATGCAATATTTTCGATATATTGTGTATTGCGAGTCATTCTTGTTTTATCCTTATAGATATTGTACTGTGGGCCTTGTTTGTGTTGCAGTGATTATTACAACTCTAAGGACTTACACATAGGGGTGACAAATTCGCAAGGTTGCGTAGTGGAGTTCAGCGAAGAGGGCATAAGGGGTGTTGACCCCTTAACAAAGAAATGGAGTGATTGTGGGACCAGTTCTGACTGGGACCAATGTTTGCTACTGGAGCAATTTGATGAACTGTGGAATGAAATATGGGATGGCGTTCTTTTGAAGGTTTGATGTTTTTAATAAATCATAAAAATAATAAATAATAAATACTAATATAAATGTTTTTCTAATACTAATAAAGCAATTCTGATTAATAGTGGTTGTGACACATGTGATTACTGTGATTCAGAAACACAATAAGAATTAACAGGCAATGTACCCTCAGTGCCTATCAGGCTCTATTGTGTGCATAATTTTAATTGTCTTCGTATTATATATTGTAATTTTATTATGACACTTTTTGTAATTGATATTACTTTGTTTCACAATCACTTTTTCATTGTCCTGCATTTCTATTTGTTTCTGGTTTCATGCTAAGTTATTAGCAATCGTAATGGAAGCAGATGTTATCAGTTTATTAAAAATTGTTTGAGAATATTAAGAGTAATATTAAATATTCCTTCTACAGGTTTTCTCCCTCAGTCTATCACTTGTAGTAGATGGATGTAAAACTGTTATAAACAATAAATTGTTTTGAAATGATATTGATGTACATATATTTAGTGTATGTACTGTTTTATGATGAAAATAATGTTGAATTAGAAGTTTTGAAACTTAGTGTATATAGACAAAAAAATATTCAATAATTAAAGGATATTTGTTTCTTTGAAGCTTAACATTCAGTTGGCACTGTAAAACTATGTGTACAAAATAATGTCTAATATAGTAGTATCATACTATTTTATTAGTTGAATGATTGCAAGCACAACTGCCGATTTCAAGGGCTTGGGTGCAAATCTGGGCATTATTGGATTTTTCTAATTTAGAATTTTTAGTAGTGACTTGGAGTCTGGAATTTTTACCAGTGTATGGCAATAGGCTCACCACCTATTTCATGGGACTTATATGTAACTGGTGAAATGTGGGAGTGTACTACACTCCTCTGCCTACCCCTTTGGGGGTTGCAGGAGTCATGTTATACTAGTAGTGTTATACTTATTACACTATTATAATATGTCTCTTAGATTGTTTAATGTTAAGAGTTTAATTAAAGTTAACTGGTGAAACATTAGAGTAGTATACTCCTGACTACACCTTAGGGGAAATACAGCTAAAAATTTATTTCTTTGATGTCCCCATAATTTGTAATCACTCTTAATCTTACATATATTTTGTTGTTTCAGGTAAGCCTTAGCCCCCTCTGGGAGGCAAGGAGGTACAATGAGGAGAGACATAACTGCTTTACCTTTGTGCTGGCATTTTTAAGAGCACTAGACTGTGGGGAACTTTCGGAAAAAGCTCAAGATCCTAAATTGTTCTGCAAACAATATGTGGTTCCTAGAACATCGGCCGCCGGGAAGTATATTTCATTATATAGGCAACTTAAAAGACAAAATTACTTTATACAAAATCAATGATGATCTATTCTAAATGGTTTCTTCTATGTATTTATTTTTCAGTATTAACTGTGATGTTTAATCTTTAGGTATAGGGTTTTTAAATTCAAGTGCATTTAATTTAGACCAATGATATATTAGTTCACTATGCCAATTATCTTTTTTTTGTGGATTAATTACCAATGGTTTGTGGTGTAAATTAAAATTTATTTTATTAATTGGTTTATTCTCTTTTTAAGTTTATGGCGATGTAACTTAATTGATGTATATTTGAAATTTAAAAATTGACAATCTAGATCATGTTACAATACTAGTTTGGACCAGCTTTTACAAAATTTTCCATAAGGATTTATACATTTACACATTTTTACTGACAGCATGTGTTCATCTAATGCCTTTGATAGCAAGTCAGCTCACATTACTGTGTTGTGTAACTCATATAATATTGTAATAATCTAGGACTCTTAATAATTCAGGAATTCATAGTATTGTAAGATAAGAAACCAATGTTCAGATTCTGTCATAAGTTAAATTCACCATTTTACAATGCAAAATAATGCAATTCCAGAAAAATTATAAAAAAATCATAGTTTCATGTAACATAAATAATAATGACTCAGCCTAGTATTTTGAAATATAATGGCTATTGCAATAAATTCATTATACCCGCTAGTTTAGTCTCACATATCTCTAATATAATTCCTGTAAGTGTCCTATTTCCATTTTTTATAATACTATTTAGAACAATTTACTCAGAGGCTATAATTAATATTTGAAGGTTGTATTGTAGTAGTCAATTAGGGTTTTTTAAACATTTACATTTGTATGCTCACATTAATAGGACATTTAATTAAACCATCAGAGCTAGAGATGGATACAAGTGTGATTGTAAGGATTCTAAATTGCCTAAGTAATGCCCTTATGAATAAGTGACACATCAATATGATATTATACTATTGTCTTAGAATGAAGTGAATATCATCAATGTCATGTGGTTGGTAGAAATTTCTAAAATGCTTAATGTCATAAATGTAAACATCTATTTGGATAGCACTTGTGACATTGACATCTAGTAATGTCACCTCTGTGTCACACAGATTACATACACAGTTCTCAAAATCCACATACTAATTAAGTCTTCCATAATTTGTAATAATATACAACATATACATCTTCCAGCGATTAAGGAATTGAAATAGATCTTTTACATAACAATAACAATTTTAAGGGCACTTAGATTTTATATTCTGATATAAATGAAATACAATTGCCACTTAGTAAATATGCTTAAATATGAGTTTTACAGAGTTTGTCATAGGAACATAATATATGTGTGTTATATATTCCATCCTTGTATCGGTCTGATTAAAGGTTTTCAACCATTATAATACAAAGATTGGAACAATAATAATGTGTAATAGTGTGTAGTAAAACCTTTCGGTCCATATGTAAGGTAATGAAATAGAAAGGTATGATTACTAAACCATACCATTGTACAATGCTTATTTTTTAACTTTGACATTACTTAAAAATAAAACAAATAAAAAAATTTGAATGCAGTATGATAGATAATAAAAACTATAAAATGACATAAAAAGTATACACTGTTAAGTATCCGTGGGACAATCATGACTATCAATCAGTGCACTTAAAATGAATGTTACAAAAATATATCTTTAATGAAGTGAGTGAAAGGACAAGACTAATCTATACAATAAATTTCATCATTTAAAAGGAGATCAATTGCTATAAAATGAGATTTTTTTAAATTAAGCCTGACTACTATAAATTGCACCATGTTCATAAGAAAAGGTACAAATTACAAGAAATCTGCAATGTCAAGAGTAGCTTATTTATTTTTGAATTAATTGAAAATTATGTTGCTCACTGTTTGCACTGTCTTTATCATTAAGATATTGGAGCCATCCTTTTTTTAATCTCATGGAGATCGTTTCAAATATCATCCAAGTTAAGGAGAAATGTTCGCTAGTTTCGTTTATACTGTTCATTTCATGATATAGCAACACTTTCGTAATAAATTTGTCTCGTTATTTGTTGCTAGGCAATATGTGATACCGATGTTTGATTGAGTGGACGACACTTACGTTCGGTTTGGTTTCGTCTCAATGTAGACCAATTAACATGATTGCTGACATATTCCTAGAATAAATGTTACAAGGCATAATGTTAGTGTGGAAACTGTAGTCTCATGTACTATCATTATATATTTTGTCTATTAGGATTTTCTTATTTAACTATTAATTATTTGTTTTATATTTATTTCGTTTCTCGTATTAACTAATTATTTATCGTATAATAAGTGGTTAGGTACTAAATAATCTACCAAATTTATTACTGCCATTTTAAGACTACATTTTAGCATGTAATTTTATACACGGATTTATTAATGTAGGTATGTCTATATGGGAATTGCCTTGTATTGTATATTTTAGTATTCTTAACCATTGTATCCAAATGATTTATATTTTATTGATTTAAGCACATATTATGTAAGTATAGTTATGTATTTTATGTCCGAATTAGTAGATAGATTCATAAAGCTCTTCCATGGTATATAACTTTCAGTCTTCATTAATAGAATCATACTGTCCATACATGTTTTATGATTTTACGTGACATTCGTTCCTATAACAATATTGTCTATCTCATAAATTTATTAGATTTTCGTGAATGGATCTCTGGACAAATTTGCTAGGTGCTACATTTACAATAAAAATGTGTTAAGAAATCGGTCTTTTATTTTTTTTACGAGTTGGTGAAATATAAAAGAGATATGACTATTTTAATTATTTATTAACTTAAATACGCAGTACATTCATAATCCGGTAAACATTATTACAATTAAATAAACTGATATTAATACTCGAGTTTTAAACTAGGCAAGTACTAGTTATCTAATTTAGTTGGTTACTTGGACTGGCTCTGATTCAACTCCCACCCAGAATACGGCGCCGTTTAATGCGATGGTGGCTCTGGAATGAAAATATGTAATAACAAATTAAATCGAATCGAAAAATCATTTAAATATTCTATTTCATTTAGCATTAATAGACTATAGTGACGGCAATTGCGTCATTTCCAAAGGGAGAACTGACGAGTTGTGACAATCACTAAATAACATTGATTAGAAATTGTGTTTATTTCCCTGAAATATGTTGTAGCACTTTATGAGAAGTCGATATTAGTCTAGAAAACAATAACGTCCACGGTCTTAGAGTTCTTTCTTATCCCTATCCGAATAGCACATTTAATTTTTTTTCTCTGTATTTATTTATCTATAAGATACTTTGATGTACAATAAAGAATATTACTACTACTACTACAACAAATTTCTTCGTTACAAATATGTCAGCGTTATAAATGTTTCAGTGTAGATTTCAAATGAGGAATATGGCCTCGGCTTGTCTTAGATGTCATTAAAAGACAATTTAGTACCTGAACTTAATGACATCATTGAAACCAGGTGGCGGGGTCCAGGTGAAGGCGACAGTCTGTTTATCCTGACTGACATCGTGCTTTCTGTGTGTTACAGCATTCTGTGGACAGAAAATCACATGTTATTTTAATAATTCACATAAAACTTACTTTAAAATCAATTGTCAAGCTGTAAACATCTGATAATTTTGCTGTTACCAGTTTTACTTATCGAAGACACTATAGGTACTACATAGTTACATACATATGTATAACAAAGATATTAAAGAATAAAGAAGTTTTAGTGATATTATTTTTTACCACAAAACGAGAGGTCTTCCTCAAAGCTCACAGACATATATTTTAATATAAACATTAAACTACATATTATATGTAGGTATTTTCATAAGTCAGCTTCAATTATAGCATTGGCCACCTGGTCGCGCCTTTGTTCTTTTCAGCCATGTGTCATGTATGAAGGTTTTTTGCAAAATAAAGTAAAGAATCTTCCTTAGTCAATCATTAAACAATAAAACCAAAAGACAAATAACCTTCATGTGTGTAATTACCCTACGGTTAGAGTGAGCACACATCTGACGGTAAATGTACTTTCAGTTGCAACTATTAATGGAATTTGAAACTACTACACTTCAAACCAGTATTTAAATGCTTTGATGCGCTGCAGTATTATCGTTCATATCTGTTTGGCATACCTTACACACTGATGTTGACTATGCTGTGATTGTGACGTTACACAACAGGAACTTCCGTCCGATGTGCGTCAACCCTTATTCCGCCGATGCAATTTTATCTAATGTGCCACAATCATCGTTTTATATCGACTGTCGTTAGGATTACATAAATAATTTATGTGCATTTATTGTGCATTTAAAAGCATAAATAAAAATATAAATAAAATTTACAGCAAGGCATGTAGTGGATCAGAAAAATACAATTAGTTGAGTGTTATAAAAGGTAACTCGTGCTAAGTATGGAAATCCTTTAGAAATTAATGAATAATGCAAAACGAGCAATCACTATATACCTACAGCTTATGCAAATTTTGCATGACATTGAACTGTATAAATTATAAAGCGCTATTCAAACGATATAAGAAGTTCCTACCTAAAATAGCTATACAATTTCGAAAACGTATAACAATTATCACTTAATTGAAGCGTTTTTTAATCAAAAGATGGTAATTATATAATTAAAATCGTTTGAATTATAAATTTGAACATAGATGAGTTATTTGAAATGCGCGACCTTTGCGGCATATAAGCTATGAGTGCACGGTTCGAGGAGTCGCCGTTGCGACATCAAGGTTGTTCAGTGTAAGAGGTCATTCGATAGAAACAAGCTAGTGATCTATTATGGTGCCTACATCTCAATATGTATTGGCAGATTTAGATCGTCATTTAAATAAACAAAAGAACAACGTTCTGTACTTTTAGAGATGGTGTAATCAAAAACATGTGCCATTCCTTATTAGTGTGCCATTTCTAATTGCCATATTTTAACTACAGCCATTGCTTTTGGAATATTTTGAGTTTCTATCAGAAAGATGTGATTGCATTTACACATAATTATAGATGACATGAGATAATTTATAATGATGTTCGTAGTTAAGTTCTTAAGTTAAATAAAATTAATCTTCGTCAGTGATAATGAAATAAATATAGATTCTTAATTTAAAAACATAATAATTTTATTGTTTAAGATAAATTTGTAATGTTTCACAGAATCAGCACAAAACGTTCCCTTATTAATAAATTACGTTATAGTAACATTTCTATATTTCAATTTCGACTGCCCGCCAAAACACAATTCCCTCCTTAATACCATGCAGAGCCGCGTAATAACAGCATAATATTACAGACAATACAGACTGCTGATTATGCCAAGGGATACGTTAGGGTCTTAGACGTAATTATAAAGCAATCAACTTCAAAGAATGGCCTTGTATATTATTCGACATTCTTGCTTATAAGCAGCAACTTGGCAAGCTTTAATGCAACTTGGTTTTTGTTTACTATTGAATAAATCTCAATAGAGTTTTTAAGTACCTACATACATACAATGTTGCGATCAAAAAAATCGTGTAGAAGTCGATTAACGTTAGTTATGTAATTAATTTTGTTTTGGCTATCGCGCATAGATAACAAATCTGCAACGGTTCACGGGTGTTGTGGAGGAGTGTCTTTGAGTAAAATTGAATAATTAAGTTCTTTACACTCATGGCCGTATTTACAAATTTTCTAGACGCTTAAATAGTTGTCCACAATATCCATAGCAAAACAAATTGTATATTGACAGCTCAGGCTAGCTGGGTCCGGGCTTAAGTCACTTTAATACATCTCTTAGTGTAAGGTTCTTTAATACTATTTTATAATAATATCATATCACTTACGGGTTAGAGAGCACCGATCATCGTTACATGTACATATATGTATATCTTTACACACCTGATGTCTTTCTTCTACAATACTCATTACTCTCTTCTTTTATTTATTTATTTTCCCTTTCTTTTATTTTTCAATTTATTTTGCCTAAGGTATAATTGAATAAGTATTTTTTTTATATTTTGTCTTTGGAATAAACGGCTGTGCAAGAAAGTCACAACTGAACTGATTTACAATTAGGTACCTATGTATGTATAGGCATTACAGTTAGGTACCTATTTAAAAACTTTTACCTTGAAAGTGGTAACGGGTAACATGATGGAGTACAGTTTTGTTGTTACATGTTGTGACCCCCAATCGGATCAGTATGTTGATCTGTCTTTTTATACTTCCGCCACGTTTCTATTTCCTGCTGAGGGCTATATTTGTAACGTTTAGCTTACTAACGACAGTATTGTAATTATTTTTGATCTTTAGTGCGTTTTGTTAAAGTCAATATAAAATTGGATAGGTATTTAATTACATTTTTAACTATCTTCTACTTGGGAATTTTATAATGTCTGAAAGTTGTAATAACTTTAAGGTCAATGTCTCAATGCAGTAACTTGGCGAAATACATATATTATGTCACTTAAAAAATAAAGATA
>DWME01002385.1:0-21025 GCA_018244795.1 Parelbella ahira ahira | reverse complement strand
GGTAAAGACGACCCACAGCCAAAAATCTCTATCCTTGCAGTCCTGAAATTCATACTTCTTCTACATTTATCACTCTCTTCATAAATGCACATTAGAAACCAGCATTCTAATTCTGGAATCTTTCAAATATATTAAAATCAACATCTAAAAAAATTATTTACCGTTACTTTCAACCAATAAAGTCCACTTAAACTGCACCAAGCTTACTATAACGCAAGTAAAACAATCAACCACTTAACGTGAAGTAATTTAATCACCTCAAAACTCTACCTCTTGTTTCTAATCAGCAACAGTAGCCGAGCTAATGGGGGATCTATGTTCGCGCTGTACAGGCTGATTCACGGAGCCATTGGTGCCCCATTTAATTTTATCGCAATATTCACAACACGTAATTTCACGTCACCGCGTAACGGATCCGTTCGCGTAAAGCGTGACTCGCGCTTGTTTCGCGGCGGTTTTTGTCTGACGCATTATTTAAATGCGTGTACCGTATTTTAATGTGCATATATCAGCATGTAATATTTTTTCATATACCCCCATTTTATCTTCCTTTTCACTTATCAAACGTAGCGTAGTATGTCCTCCAGTTATGTGCAATAACAATATACGCAATATGGCTGGCAGTTGTTGGTAACGAAGGCCTTAAGATCGATGGCAGGAAACGGACCAGTGATGAATGAATGAAATAAAATTATTCTGGATTGTGAGGTAGATGCTATTAAACTTTAATGTCTACAATTTTTATAGTTATCTATTAGTGCATAATAAATAATAATTAGATGTTGTTTTAAATAAATTCTCCTTCACTTTTAAAAAAGATATTTCAATAAAGGGTTATAACTCCTTAATATTATAAATGCGGCTCAGGACTCAAATCCCACACGTCAAGCTCAAACGACTGAAATCTCAACAAGTAGGTATCAAGGGAATGGATTATATGTATAGAAGTAACGCTATAAGAGACAATTCGTACTAAACATTAACATAGTAGTGATTGATTCATGGTTCTGTTGACGCAGAGTGTAATTTTAACGCAATATTCATCCGACGTATTTTCACGTCATGGTAAAACATCAATGTATTTACGTTAAAATCCGGGTTCGATATTTTTAACATTGTTGTACAACGGTTTTCCTATATATTGTGAAATAAATAATTCATGTGTTGTCGTTGAACCACGTGGTCGAAACTAGCGGTCAGGATGATGCATTATCATATCTAAGAACGCAGCTATATCCATGATTGTATTTATGTAGAGACCTCTATTAAGTTCCAATATATGTCAACTCTGCTAACGCGCACTTGGCCAGTTTGGCGGACTATGCTTTCACCATAACATTCTGAGGGTTAATGATGAAGATGATTATCCGTTGAAACTGCAAATATCAATTAATATCTGTATATTAGTGTCTTATTCCTTTAACACGTGATTAAAATCTTCGAAAGGTGTCAAAATAAATTAATGTGTATCATTTGTTAAATGACATAGTTATTATTCGGACACGATTACATATATGAATGGTTTGGAATTAAAATCATTGTGCTAATAAAGCGAAATAAAGCGAATTATTAGAAGAAAATGAACTGTGATGTGTAAATAAAGTCTAAACACATGCAAAAATAATTTAATGTCAACAAAAATAGTCCGCATATAAAAATGTGTGATACCAACACGTGTTTATGAAACAAACATCGTCATAAATTAACAACATTATTTTAATTAGTTTATATTGAGACAATTACCGGGCAAGACCTCCCTGTACCACCATATGGTTAACTTTAACAATTATTGCCATGAATAAAATATATTCATTTATATAAAATTTGTAAAATGCAAATCATAAAATGGTAGAGTAATCTGTAGAGAAAGGCTTAAGCGTACATACGTCGATCAAAACGGAGAAGTTCTAAAGAGACCGAGTCTAAATTTATTTTAGCAAATTAGTGTATATGACGATTTGGAAGAATGTAGAAGAGGCGAAAGAAGTCTGCTAAGACATCAGCAAGTGATAATCGTTTGCCTTATCTTGTCCCTATGGAAGATAGGGCTGACAATATTTATTTATGTAATGGAAATAAAACAGTACACATAATAAAATTGCCAACCATGAAAGTGCTCTGTATAAACATGACTGTACGGATAGGTCTCAAATTATTTTTAGAGGCATACGAATACACGCGTAACACGAAGTTGATAAGCAAATTATAGCGACTAAAAATAACGTGTTCCGAAAATCCGGTCAAGTATACCGCGAGCGCGATCAACGATTCAGGGAAATATGTAGGCCTCTGATGGTACGTCTGATAACGGTTATCAGCGTGAGATAAGTAGGGTTGTCAATTAAAAATACATTCTTATATTTTTTATGTTCAAAATGAATAATTATAAACTCGTAACTAATGTCTGTTAATATGTTTATGGTCTTGAATGTGAAAGAAGTTGTTGAAATAATTTATACATAATTAATTCTATACAGATACCATCACAATCGTTTATAAGTTGAATGATGTTAAGAAAAAACACCAGCAGATTTTAATTAATTCTACGAACGCATCAATCGTACCGACTCTACATTACTAAGTTTCGATTTCTTCAAAATGCCCACATTCAAATATGCAAATGCATATTTGATATTCACAACACAAGTTTTCTCGATATCGAGTTTGACATTTATCAATCTTACAAAACCATTCGGTTTTATATAATAACCATAATGAATAAAATATTACAAGGTCTCTGATAATGCCATCAGACTACAGACTAGACACTCCCTGTGCTATGGCAATCAGATGGCTGCTAAACTATGTATGTATACATTTCTAAATACATACTTAAACGGAGAATTTTACAAACACGAACACACCACATGATCATCACACATATTTGTCTTGGGTGAGAATTAAACTCACGACCCTCGGCACAGCATTATCACTAACTACTGGACCAACATGCCTCCAGAACGTGGTTACATGTATTCCAGTTCAAATCAACCATCTTAAAACTCATAAAATTACTGCTGAATATAGGTCTGTTCTAAAACTTGCCACTGAGTTACGACTATCATTAAGGTTCCTCATACCATGACATTTTTGCTTCTCTTCGCGCAACCTTTCATGGTGACTTCCCACGCTACATTTACCTAAACGCGACCTCTTTTCTTAAGAGCCATATACTTCAAGATGTGCCGGTCATGGGACAGCTGTGGCCAGCCCGCTCTCTCTTCAGCTTGTTTACTCTTGTCTACTTCAATAGCTGGTAAAACAAAATACTACAGTTTTGTTTGTAAAGTTTAAATATGACATTTATAAAAGTTTATGTTCAACATTTTTACATAAATATTACAACTATATTAAAAACGTATACATTTATTTATATTTTTAATGAAATAAAATGAATATATTTTTTAAACAAATAAAAACCCATTTAATATTCTTAATTCATTTTGAATACGCATTTTTATTTTGGATAGTGATTCGTTTAAAATTATTTTTAATCTGTGTTCTGATATTCTTTCCGTGGAACGACTGTATTAAGACGTTTTATTTTCTTTACTAACAAACTGTCGCCCGGCTGTAAGGCACTAGCCACTTCATAGAATCGGAAACACCAAAACCACGTGTCAAGTACTGGTTGACACTACAGAAATTCTTTATGCATATAATAACTGGAAAGTAGTAATATTTATTCATATTCCACATAACTGCATAAACTCATAGGTATTTGAAAATCGAACCGAGAACCGGAGGCATAAATGTTAAACACTAGGTTATTACGCTGACATTCGTGTTTAATAACTTAAATTAAAACGTTCATCCCTTTTCCCTTACTTCCTGAACTATGCGGTTTCGATGTGTCAACCCTAAATTCAGAGATAAGCTTAGATAACGGGTAAGATTCATTGTATTCGCAATGACGTGGTGTTTTACTATGGAGTATTTCACAATTAGGACGAATCTGGGACTGGGACAATTCTGGCGTCCGATAGAAGATCATAAACATCAATGGAATAGTGACAATGCAACACGAGTTTCATAAAAATGTATATATCTACTTTTTATACTGAAATTGGTCTCACTTTAATTATGCTTTCTGCAGATTATTTACAATACTGTTGTATTGAAAATAAGCATAAGAAGTGTGAGAGACAATACTAGGGTGACTTCTTTTATATGCTTATACATATATACATATATTTACATAATATTTATATAGCTAGACGCCGTACGATTCTTTATCCATACTGTACTGTACGAACAAAAGGCAACCATATGTCTTACTTTTAATTGACGATCTGATAATATCAACAGATGTCCTAAAACAGGCCTTATGCCTTCACTAGACATAAGACAAAGTGTTTGTTTTCTCTCTTCTGTCCGGTCTTTCAGAACTCTTCAACATTGCGGTTTATCCACAATATTTTCTTCGCTATGAGACTAATTTTCTCAGGTTGTTACGGTCTGCAGTAGTTATTGGACTGTTAACTGTTCATCCCTAGTATGCAACATTAGTCTACATTAGACAATTAGACATATCTCGAGAGCCGCATTAACACTGCGTCCATAAGTGCCACAGCCTACATTGTACCATCCACTTTAATACACTGTTACACTAATTGCTACATGGCAGGTTTTTATAATCTTATCCTCTTACGCAACCCTTTCTAATGTTCCGCTGTTGGACATGAGTATCCTGCTAGAATGGGTTGAGACCATAGTTCACCTTGCTGCTTAGTTATGTCGGCAGACTTCACACTCCTTAAATGACTATGAAAAACTCTAAGACGTAAAGGAATCCTTTTAAGTAGTATCAAGTTATTCTTATTTTTGATAGTGAATATAAAAATAACGGTTTTGTTACATGTATGAGTGCAGTAAAGATGCATAAATGAGATCTGGTCAACAAATTTGACAAAACTCTAATCATATATGTAAAAAAAAATGGAACAAAGAAGAATAAATACAGAATGATAGATCAAATAGGACTTAAAAAAGATGTAAACAACGGTCTCATAAAGATAACATTAGCAATTTGATTAGCATTTTTAATTATTTGTTGGTCAACTACCATTAAGATATTCAACTGCTTTTTGGCATGTCAAAAAAGATATAAATGACGGCACACCTTCGAATTTAAACTATTAACATATAATACCTCATTTCCTTAAACGTATCACGAAGCAACGGCTATGTATACATGTTTATATACTTTGTAGCAATTTAAATATAGATAAAACGATCTCAACACAAACAGATAAAGGGATTGTGTTTATCTAATGACATAAGTTTCGCTGCTATCTGGTAAAGTATTGTGCAATCCTGGCGGTTCTACCGCGACGTGTATAATATAGAATGAGCTTCTGCATATTATATGGCAGAACATTGAACATCTTGAGATATGACGTTTTGGATTCGATTAGCACCCACGAGTAATAAAATAATATTAAACGTAACATGACGCCTGTCATCACCGAATAAAAATATTTATAAAAATATTTATACTTATATACATACGAGTATTAGCCATCAGAGACACCTAATTTCAAATCAGATTGCTTTGTATGTTTTCTCGGGATATTATACATGTATACATGATGTATATGGCTTTGTGTTATATATATCATGTACACGTTATATACATAGAAATATAATCACGTGTTATGACGGCATACAGTATTTTGTGACCTTACGTTACAGCTTTATACAGTTGCCAGACATTCGTATGATGAGATCACATTATTGAAATTCTGTAATTTTGGCAAAAGACAAATAAAGTCCATATGTAAATTGCACTTTAATTCTTAGTAGTAAAGGTCATCTTCAAGGGCACGCAACAATAGCTGTCTGGCGCCCATACAATACGCTATTAAGGAGAGCATGAGAAGAATTTAGCGTGTTCGTTTATACAAGTGAATCTTAGATGGAATAAATTACTTTGCAAGTTCACAGAAAACGTGCGAGCGTTATTCGGGAGAGAGGGTCTTGTATAGGGTCCTGAGACCGTCACGGCGACGATTGTATTAACAAGATGATAAATGTAAATTGTTAATTGTACTTTTATACCGTTATGTAGTATATCGTAACGCCCGTATTTCTGCGAAGGGGTAAGCAGAAGGTTAGTGCTCTCACTTTTCACCAGTAATGATGTAACATACGTCTTACGTCATAGGGAATTAGCCTATTGCCATACGGGGCACACATCCAGATTCCGAACTACTACTACATACTTAAAATATATATATATATATATATATATTACTTGACCGAAGCTTCGAATCCAGGACAAAGGTTTACAATTATAACGCTGTCATTTCTAAAGAAATCTTAATTAAATGAGTTTTTAAACCCAAAATCCAAACTTAAAGGCCAGGTGAAGTTTGTTATATGTACCCTAATACTGAAATATATTTGAAAGTGTCAGGACTAGAGCGACTGAAACTTCTTAATCCCTGCTTACCCTGATAGGAAACAGACGTGAGTTTACATGTGGGTGGATTAATTAGCGAATGCGAACAAATCGATCGGCTTATCAGCAGCGTTATCAGTTATAGTGGACGATATCACAATGTTGTCCGATACTATGGTTTAAGTTTTATTATAACCGAATTATTTGCTAGTAATTTACCATTCGTCCATTGTAAATAGTGAGCATGTAAATAAAACCAGCGTCTTTTATTCATCTTAATTATTTTACGTCCACGCAGTATACATGATAGGCTGCTATTTAAATAATTCTGCAAAAAATAATGTACTTTTTTCTTAACGTAGTGAATAGTTTATCTCAAAATGAACAAAGTCACATGTCAATAATCATATCACCAAGGTGACCGGTCAGTGTGTACTCACCCTCATTTCGTTTACGACCGGCATACATTTTTATAATACTATAAACAAACGCACACTGTTCTTTAAGAACGCCGAAATGAGTATGTTATCGCTGCAATATAATGCGGTAACAAAATAAACTGCTCTTTAATTAATATCTTTGTTAGCACTACAGCTGCCTTATCTTCATCATTAGCGGTTGTCCCGAAAACAGATTGAATTAGTATATTCATTGGATATATCTCTAAGGGAGGTCGCTCACGGCGACTTTTAGCGGCCACTCAGTAGCGATACAGCCGCGCGACGAACACGCTTTAGTCGCGATGTTGTCGCAGATATTTATACCTTCGCTCACGTGGCGCGCGTTTCCATCGTTACTGTCGCGGCACGGATACTACGCCTTCAAAGCTGCGGACAGCGCGGCACTCCCCGTTCTTTAATCCGATCTCGACCGAAACAGTCGTGCGTTAGTATCAATGTAGTGGCGATGCTGAACCGCGTTTGTCGTGCGACTAAATGCCAAAAGTAGCGATGCAGTCGCTCGTACGCGAAACGCTCTCTGTATCCATAACGATAAACTACAACCTAAATAGCGGTGAATCCATGAATAAACACAAGCTTTATCGATTACAGTATGAGCAAATTACATTCATTCGTTAATCGTCTCGGTAGTTTTTTAAAACATTATTTATAGACTGTATTATAGATATAACAGTATTTATGAGAGTGCAGATAAAATAATATTAAATTGTGAATGATGCCAGACTCAAGGTCAAACAGTTTCTAGACCGTTATAAACATCGAAATTCTTGATATGCCTATTAGAAAATCTTGCGTGACCAGTGATTTTATTATTATACATATTCTAACTTTAAGTCATCAGATTTTCCTTTTAACATTTCATACGTTAATAGTTTCTAATAACGAGAAGTCTTTATTTAAATTAAATTTTCATCATCTCGATTCATTACAAAATTGGATAAGAGATAATCAGTTTTATTTACAGTTAATTCGTTATGAAAGTCTATTAGCTGTGATGAGATGAAGGGAAAGGTAAGGAAAAACTTCGTTAGCGTGTAGTAAGGCTCATTAGTCCCTTGAGAGATTTTCTTCGTACTATAATATGTTACTACGGTCAGTAGAGAGTATAGGTACTCATGAACAAGATTAGTCGATAATTAAATAAACCAATCATAAGTTGTTAGCGCTGTAAAATATTTGATTATCTCTTATTTTGATCGTCGATTCGATGCCGTTTCAAACATATTAGCGTTTATCGGTATTTAGATGTGAAAAAACTACAAATATTTATCTATACGTATTAA
Source organism: Parelbella ahira ahira (assembly GCA_018244795.1). Classification (NCBI taxonomy): domain Eukaryota; kingdom Metazoa; phylum Arthropoda; class Insecta; order Lepidoptera; family Hesperiidae; genus Parelbella; species Parelbella ahira. The sequence goes on along the minus strand of DWME01002385.1, from coordinate 12,878 downwards.
AAATGTTTGTATGTAATGTATGAATGTCAGCTGTTACCAAGGTAAGGTTTTTGCCTAATTTGGCATTTATTACTATCGCTATTATTACAATTAGGTACATATCAGAAGTCTGCCGAAATGTCGAGTGACTATTATTTTAGGCATATTTTGATTATCTTGTATACTTTGTTTTACAATTAAGCTATATAATGACTAAAGTTTCTAAACTATAACTAAATTTGTGGAAATATTAAACCAAAAAGACTAAGGGAACGGTAAAGTACGATCAAACGCACTAACAACTGTAAAAAGCAACGGAAAACTGTAAAGCTTGTAATGCACAAAACATACAGAGAGATATTAACTAGTTAAAACGCCAGAAATGGATCTGTAACTTAATATACAAAGAAATAGAGAAAATAATGGAAATAGAAATTTCTCGAATAAAACCAGAAATAACTAGAATCAACAGGAGTTCACCAGCGTTTTACGTGTATCCCGTTGAAAATTCTTGTGCACAATAGCGCGATAACTCTCAGCAACTGTCAACAGCGAACCCACTATGGTAGCCTTCTCGTCTATATCTGTTCGTCTCATCTCTGCTCTCTCCAGCCAAAGCCCCGTTCTCTACGCCCAGTTAACTGTAGCTGTCGTCTACTCCAATGTACATCTGGTATCAGAAAATTTTCGAAAGAACCGTTAAGCGACTGGTTACGTTGTTACCATTGTGTGGTTGATTTTCAGAAAAATTGAAGAAACTTACAAGGGTTGTATGTGGGTCGCTACTGACACTGTTTGTATCGTTAACTCTCTCTTTTACTGTCACGTGGCAATTAATGTTACAAAACAGAATAACTCTGAAACAAGCGTGCATGCATGAAGAGAGAATGATGAAAGTGTAAGAATCAGCGCACGTCTGTAAGGGTTGAAATATTTAGCACTTTTTGGTTGTCTTCCTACACTGTAATGGGCTTAGCGTGACTATATAATAATAATAAAATATTTTTATATTTTTAAACGGTAACCACTCGACCAACGAAGCAGTCAAATACATATTATATATGAATAATAATAGTTAATATTATGACCGCTGGCTTATAAACATTAACTATGTATTCACATAATGGATGCTTAATTTATATTACACAGAATGTCATGGGCGCTTTGAAGTGGGCCTTAAATTTGCTTTTACGGTCCGACTATTAAAGTTGATGCTATAGAACCCCGGCGCTACCGTGAAGGAGGTTTCTTCGCTCGCTGCCCATTCAGGATTCTTTTGGAGTATTATTGCTCATCATCTGAAAGTAATCTCATCATTGATATTTTATGAAAGGAACTGACGTTTTTGACTTTTTAGATTAATATCGCTGTAAACTGAAAGCCTCGAGGTTATAAAGATTTTTGCATTGAAAAGATCTAAATATAAACTAGCATTTAACTAGCGTTAAAACTGGCTGTCTGATTACTCTTATCGTCTACATATACATCTAAAACGTTGTCTGAATATTGCTAATGACTTGCATATAAATTCATAGATCAGAGAGATAATGAATGAATAAAAATAAAATTTAATTGATAAATGAATATTTAATGTTGATTAAATTTGTTAAATTTGTTGTGTATTTGTATCATATAAAAATAGCAGTTATTCATTGGTTTTGTATGAAAACAATCCATTTTATTGTGCAATGTACTGATAAGTTTTACTTAGGAAGGGTCTATTAAACAATCGTGTCCTGTTTTCTCTACTTATTATTTATGTCTTGGTTTATTTTTTTTCAAATATTTATCTGGTAGAGGTTAGAGTCGTGAACTCAAAAGGTTTCGATCAAATAATTTTCATATTGCGCAATAATTAAATAAAGCGTTAGCGCAATTTATGTGAGTGTATTTTTTTATTCTCGCCAATTGTTAATGCTTCAGCGCAATTCGTGTTATATTCCGTTAATTTGTTGATCGTGCTTCCCCGTGCTTTAGACTGGAATTCCATACGTGCAATATTCAATTATGCTTCCGGGTGTATGAATGCAATAACCGTTACAATCACCACGAAAATTGCAAATTTAGCGACCTTAATAGCGAGCGATTACGGGCGGTATCACCTCCGTACACTTCGTACATTTACAAATTCCGATAATAATAATCGTATCTGAACACATCATGCATGCTTTAATGATGTTTTGACGTGTTTGTTCCATCCATGCAGTGCAGATCTCGACTCAGCAATGGTAGTGGAGACCGCTCTCCGGTTTCGTGGGGTGACGACTTGCAAAAGGCTGGAGGCAAAAGCTGGATGCAGGAAGCCGAAGAAAAGACGAGATTGCGCTCATTAGGAGAGGCCTATGTCCAGTAGTGGACTGAGATAGAGGCATTACCATGATTGTTCCAATCACACGGTTTCCTTAATAATCTCACCTTAATAACTCTCTATATCTTAGAAAAGTCTTTAATGTATTATAGCTGTGATGTAATTATAATTAGAAATATTTCATTGTTAATTATTTCAACCGGTTTAAGACTCTCCTCAAGAATAGAACAAGGTATAGAATGGATTAGTAAGGTTACATTACATGTAGCCTTCCCAATTCTGCTCCGCTAATCTGGAATTTCCCGGGCACTTAGTGCCCTCGGACTGCTGGATTGGCATGGAATTTTACAAAGGACTCACTTTGTTGACTGACAAGCAAAATTACCTTAAGCAACAAAGCTTACATCTCTCTCACGATTGCAATTCTGAAGGAGAAGGTAACTATTAACGTATTTAAATTCCGAAAATGTTTTAACTACAAGGGAAGCCAGTTTTAATTCAAAAATTAGGTTGAAGCGAACTTGAGCAACCATTAAAGGTTTAATTGCAAGTTAAACACGCCAATTAATCTTTACGGTGTGATTATTATATCTTGTGATTTTTTAACATAAATGTCACTTTCAAAAATTCTTTGAAAAAATCTTCTGGTGACCTTTTAGTACAGTCGCCGCCAAGAGTGATTTTGATATGTTTACAATTGAATTCCCCATAAACCAGCTAGATATTGACCCGTTAACCCATTACCGGTTGACCTGTTAGGCATTTGAAATGTTTTATATTTAATAACCTATTAATAAAACTGTTTTACAGTTCAAGTATTATTAATAATCAATGTAAAAGCATAGGCCATCAAAAAGGTGAGGTTTTTAGGGGAACATTTTGCCTAATACCTCAACGCACACTTCATTGAACATGACATTTCATGAAAGAGACAATAATACTACTATCACTATTACTATACTGTCATTCCAGGTATTTAACGGATTAAACAGAGAGCACCACATGTCAAATATCTTTGTCCTTACTGGCGTGACGTGCTTCTTCTAGATAGATCACTTTTCTCATACAGTAAAAGTTTGATCTAGAAAATAATATAAGCTTCTGTATTTGCCTGTACCGATATAAGATTAACAGTTTAAATTTTTTGGAGCAGAAAAGAAAGTAAAACCACTGCAGCTAAATGTCAAATAAATTTCAAAAATCCAATTTAGCACCGCCGAGAACGGTCGCAATTTGGACCAATTTCGCCACGTGTTTTGTAATTAAAGCGAATATAGTTCTGATTTTAATGTAGGGTATACATTATTATCCTAAATTAAAGTAAAGCTTTAATCTATCTTCAGTTTAATCGTTATATAATCAAGTTACGGGACAAAAAAAATATGTATGTTATTTGGTATAATTGACACTCAGTAATTTCTGCCTACCCCTAAAGGCACGTAGCATTATAATATATTATTAGTAAATAAATAAATATCTTGGGATATCTGTCCAATAAAGTTATGGAATCCAGATAGCTGTCGTACAATTCTTCAGGATGAGTATCGAATCTGCAATCATCAACTTGGCAGTCAAAATTACTGTCCAATGAACCATCAGACTAGTTATTTAAATATCACTAAATACTATCAATAGTCAAACCCGTGCATATGTCTATAAAGAATTATATTTTTGAAAAAATGATATTTTTGAAATTAGGATTTATTTTATATTTTTAAAAACAATTGGGATACCATTTCACTAGTACAAATCTTTTAATGCATACCGGACGTTTAAATACCAATTCGCATGTGTTCACCGGTCATTGCGGAAATGTAATACGAGCTATGCGATTTAATGGACACGTGCATAGAAATATAAACTGTATATACACTACATTAAAGACGGGAATTAATTGGGTAAATGAATATCTACATCACTTCTCATCCTATCAGTACATGCACTAAATTTTACATGTATGAAATTATAAACTTTATATTCCAATAGTTAAAGACGAAAATTGCATGGTAAATCGAAATCTACATCAGTTGTAAGATGTACGCAAGAAGAGAAATGTATAATCAATGTAATTTGGTCTTTACGGGATTTGCACAAGGTTGAATATTAAGTGTATGATTGTTAAAATGTCTAGACGGTTGAGCGAAAACATGTCTGTTTGGCGGAATACCGCTTGGTTACGCAATCGGTATCATACTGTAGGTGGTATAACACCGGCCGGTGCGGTGGTCAACACTGCATTTAAATATACTGTTTAGTTGAATAAACGTTTGTCTATTTATATAGAGAAATATACACGGCTATTTCTATGTTTGATTCTATCTTGAAAACGCTGGACAATGTTACTCGAACAAACTGAATATTAAAATATTTACAGTACAGGTATTTCCCTGGTTTCGCGCCATTTGCGTTTGTATATAACGCCACGTTACGGCACATTACTAGGGACGTACGCAGAGAGCACCGACTGTCAAATATCTCAATAATGCAATCTTACACGTATACACTATTGACAGTCAAACAGTACAATATGAAATAAATAGGGTAATAAGGCTTTTAAAAGTATAATGTTACTTAAATAATGAATTCGATCACAGTATAAAAATATTCGTAGTGTCCTTGCTAAAGACATACCTGGTTAACATTGACTGTGACAGTGGCCGATTTCATGGAATTTAGGTCGGCATGATTAATCGAAAAATAATATACACTCTTAAAAGCATCGATAAATTTTATTTTCGCGCGCTTCAGAAGTAATAACTCAGGGGATAACTTATGTAAACATAAAAATAGTCGACAATCAAGGTCTGTAACGTTAGAGATATGTACGAATTTGTCGTGAATTAATCTTTACATTATGTATAAAAGCTTAAATGTTCAATTGTTGTTCGGTGGGGAGATACAGGCGTAAATCTAAGTAATCCGTGTAACGTAAGATTTGAACAACATTACAAAGCTCTAAACTGACCTTGCTGTGTTATTGTTGAGTAGCTCTAACGGCCGCAGATCCGTGATCGTAATGAGGCGGTCATTAAATGCTCCTGACAGTACGATTGAAATCTCAGTGATTTTTACGGTCACTTAGAGTACGATGTGGAATAGTAACAGTACTGTTTTGATGATGTCAACGTTTACTGTGATTTGTTGAAGCAATAATTACTGAATAAGTCAAATCCATTACGAAAAAATATTAATTATGTGTTATTAAGTGATAAATGTGGAAGAAGAATATAATCTGCAAGAATAGAGATATTTGGCACTCTGTACTCACAGCCTACCCAGTAATAGATCTGGCGTGAAGATATGTATGCATATATGTATGTGTTGTTAACAAGATATTGCCAATACGCTATGGACACTTAGATCTTATTTTAAATACATGTTATTCCTTTTTACGTGCAAATTAGTCATTGTGTTTTACCCAGTCGTGAATTTTGTAGAAGAAAAGGCAAGTAATTTATTCATTTCGTTTAGTGTTACGGGAGCTTTTATTAATTATCACCTATAAATATAACAAATAAGACGCACATTTTAGGATTAATGCATTATATGAAACGTAACGTCAAGCCCGTAATCCCCAAAGGAATACGCTGAGGAGCATAGTCTCACATTTCCTCAATTACGTTACGGCCCACATGCAATAGATGGTGAGACTAAATAATTGTGGTATTAATTTGTGTTTTTCTTTCTTCTAGGTAACTAATCACACCAGCTTCGCCTCAAAGTTTGAAAATTGTATATGTGTAAGTAATTTACAAAATGATAAAAATATACTAAATATGAATATCTCTAGACATCAAAATTAGAAACACAGCAATCTAAATCGAAATTAAAACTAGACAAAACGATATGTATACATATAACTATTTTTGCACCCACGCATCGAAAAATACAGACTATCACACAAATAACTAATAGAATAATAGAAATCGAACCCAGGACCGACAGGCTGCATCAACGTGTCAATCCAAATCGCTCACCCATACAAAATTACAAAAGATGTTTCATTTGATAATACATTACATTGATCAACAAAAATGTTCAATTGATGTACTAAACATTATTTTTTTGCATTTTTTTTTGATTATTTAGTCATTTGGAAGCAAGTCAATGTTATTTTTAAATGGTTATTGTTTTTTTTTAAATGAATTCTGTCAATGTTAATATTTCAATCATAGAAAAGCATTACTCAAATATTTTCACGTTTGTGAATTTAATATAGTTAATTTATTGTAATAATAATAACAAATATTTGACTGCCTCGTTGGTCCGGTGGTTGCATGCGCAGTACTATTGAATTTTTCTAATTTAGAATTTCTAGTAGTGACTCAAAGCCTGGATATGTGTCCGATGTATGCCAATGGGCTCACCACCTATTCCGTGGGACCTAAACTTAACTGGTGAAACTTGAAAGTGCACTGCACTCCTCTGCCTACCTCTCCGGGGATTACACGCTTGATGTTGTTTTAATACCAAACATCTAAAAAAAATCGCCGAAAAGCAATTCGTCTCTTGGAAATGCATTAAACGTTGATTAAAATATGCGTAATGGCAAACTTAAATGACCAATGGACCTTCCTGCTCGGACCAGACAAGCCGGTTCCCTGCATATTAAATTTGGCTGCACACATCGCGGTTCAAGGCTTACGCAAAAATGAATTGCATAATTTAAACCGCTGTACCCCGCTATACTTCAAATGCATTTAATAATATATGCAACATTTAATTTATCTAAATATATCCATATATAGGTATCAGAGGGCTAGTGAAAATTGTAGGCGGTTTGACCGCGGGTAAATGTTACTTGTAATTTTCTAATGTTTCAAACATAGATTGAATGTTTGAGAAATCCCATAAAACTATAAATACTAAAAGATTGGCCTACTTATATGCGCAGTGATAGTTTAGTAGCTTAGCATTTAGCCTCTTATTACGGAAGTCCGGGATTCAAATCCGTGGCGCACACCTCGTTACAAAACTGAGTGTTTTTAGATTACATTTCTCTGATGTCTGTTAAGTTGGCCAATCCGCAATTGGCCAACGTGGCAGACTATGGTTTGTGTCCCAACAGTATAATAAAAAAGGTGTGAGAAATGTACACAAAAATAGTTGTAGTAACTAGTAATAACTATCGCAAATATAATCAGTTACGCCTCACAGTACATCAGCCATTTGCAGTGTCCACTCCAGAACTTAGCTGCCCCAACAAAAAAACTATAACATACATAACTATCTGTAACACTATATAACAACATAAGGCAAAACACTTTTAAGTGAATTAAAGGCAGTCTCGTTAAAACGTAAGCATAAATAAAACAGTAAACTATAAAATCTCTTAGATGTTGCCGAACAGCGTAATTACACGTTCGTCCTTTACACAATTAGGGTCATACTATCTAGATCTAGAATAATCTGGAAACCTTGACTTTATAAAATCCTGTTATTTAACAATATAGCTACATAAAATGTGTATATAATAACCGGTACACATTAGTAGCAGTATAGGAAACACTCCCAGTAGCTGTAACACACTGTTATTTGTTTTATCTGTGTTCCTGTAATAGTACAGAGTTAAGCAATAGATGCATTGATTTTATCAAAACTCAGACGGTTATACTGAAACATGTTTATTTGATACTATTATATTTTCGACCACAAGACGACAAGATTAAATAAAATTTACCGAAGCTTGAAATAGTATAGTGAAGCGCCGTTGACCTTTTACAGACAATTGTGCTTAGTATACACGCATATAAATAAAATTGAAGTGTCTGTTTGCAATATCAAAATATAATAGCTTCTCGTGATAAAAGCCTTTAATGCATATGAAATTATATACGGTAAATATAACAAAAAGCATTTTTTAAAATTTTGTCTGTCTGTATGTTATAGGTAATCTCCGAAACGACTGAACCGATTTCGACTGGACTTTCGTTGACAGATAGCTGATGTTATGAGGATATTTTTATTTAGAAAAAGTTTTAGGGTTACGTACAAAACAATAAAAACCCATAAATTGCAATAAACCCAAGAAACGAAGACGCAGGCACAGCTATATCAAAAAAATATATATATATAAAAAGTGCAATTGACGCAGTAATGGAGAAGCGACGAGAATTCTATATGTCTGAGTAATGCACATCTCGTTTCAATTCTCGGAACGCCCGTTGCATTTACTTTTACGAGAGCGTGTCCATTACAATAACTATGCTCCTGGTGTTTTGGTAGATACTATAAATTCCAGATAAATTCATTGGAGATGAACGACAGATGTGTTGATACATCTTTCAGCAAAACTGTTCCGAACTTACGACTTGCGGAGGCAGTTTAGTGTAGTATACCTGTTACGCTATACGTCCCGCCCTTGAATGGGTGGTGTGCCTATCGCCATACCCCCGGCATAAATCCAGACTCCGAGCTCCTACTACGAATTTCAAGTTTGAAACGCCTAACAGTACCTGACTCGGACATCGAACAAAGTATTTCTCAATCAGCAATCGCATTGCATTTTTCTTTTATATTTAGCCTGGCAACTGACACCGTTACATATGTATACTTTCTATCCGAGGAGAGGTCGACGCTTTGCCGGGTTTCAAGGAGAGCTCTCTTTGGGCTTTCCTTGAAGCGTAAAATGTCGGTTCACATTAGGAACAGAGAACAATTTAAAATGTCTTATATGCTTGTGTCCTCCGTAACTCGAAGGATATAGAGTAAATGCTGCTATTAGTCCAGAGACCAAAATAGGCGCCTTCATGTTGCTTTTGCAGAAGAGTAATAAAATGTCATATGATCTGTAATACGAGTATATTAAGTTACTAAAAATTTACATAACATCATGCCTGTAATCCCCGAAAGAGTAAGCAGAGGAATGTAGTAAACTCCCACGATTCACGTTTTTAACAAATTTGGTTTAGGATATTTTGTCTACTTTCGTATACACTCGTATGTTTATATGAAAATTATAAAATATATCATTGTTAGTATGAACTGTAAATCGATTCTGCACCAATGTGACATACATTTACTTGTATATTTAGTGGTATATGAACTTAAACATTCATAGGTTGGATACCATATAGGTGTTGATCGAGGATTATCGCAAAACGCTCTTGACATTTTCCAACAAAAGATTTGCACGTAGTAACGGCTCATGATAATACAAAATCATTTAAATATTTTATCCATCTCATAACATACATAATCTGTTATTACTTCACAGTACTAAAAACAAATACAGTTAAAAAATTCTAGGCTCTTTAAAAGTCAACGGTCAAACGATTATATTTAAATAAGATATGTGGAATTTAAATGTTAATAATACAATAAAAATATCCAAACGTCCTAATCTGAATACGCATACCAAGTTGTGCCCACCTTGTAACCTTGCATATATTTTAAGCTGGGTTTACACAGTACATCCGCTTAAAATATAGCTGGTCTAGATTTTGTTCAAACAGATTTTTTTCGAACTGTTAGAGCTATAAATTGCAGCTTTGTTTTCAGCGTGGCTGATGTAGTCAAGCGGTTAGTTCTTTGTTTTATTAGCACCTAAATAGAAGATGATCATGTTCACTTTGAACTGAAATACAGTTCAGACGATTTTTAAGTAAGACCTAAACTACAAAAGAAATGTGTAGAATAAAGAGATAAGAGTGGATACACACTGTGTTTTAAATGCTTGTGGGTAGAATGACAAGATTCATGTGGATACACACTGGGCCGAAAATAAATTTCTTTGTCATGCATTCGTTTCTGCCAGTCGCACCAGTAGACCAAAAATATATTGACGGGAGGCTGGATTTCTGTTGCTGTGATCCAGCGGTAGAAATATCTCAATTTACAATTTTTTACCGTAATGTGACATAAACATTTAATATGCACATTTGATACCAATTTTTGTAACAAAAACTGTTATGGGCTTTTACTTAGTCTAAAATTTGTAGTTTTTTGGCTACTAAAGTTTCATACTGACAATACTGTTTCACGTTTTATTAAATTTTAACTAGCTGTTTTCCACAGGAAATTCAATGAGCTATTTCAGTGCGTTGACGGGTTAAAAATAACACAGTATATACCTACACAATATAAATAAAATAGGTAGTAATTTCTACATAAATATATTGTGATTAAAATCTGTCCTAAGCAAACATATAAATAAATGGCTTTAAAGTGCTACAACATTTTATCCAGGGCTCGACAGCTGAACAATGCCATTCCTCCTATTTCTGGTACTGAGGAAGTATTTGTATTCTGGTGTTCAGTCTATTAAGGTCGACAGACACAGGAAGTGTACCAACTTAGACTAGAAGGAAAGCGCGTACGCGAGTAATCTCACGTAGATCGTCAGTTGCATTTGTAATCGGATGCAAGTGCATACTAACTAGAACATAAAAGCATAATATAACTTAGGCAGAAAAATGTAGTACCTAATCCCACTTATTAAAAATTATGATATTCATTGTGCGTGGGCCTATTAAAATACACCGAACCAAAATCTAAACCTCGAGTTACTATTACAAATTCAAGTTAGAAAAACCTAATAATATTTTGCTTAACCCGCAGATAGAAGCCGGAACCTCGTCCTAAACGAAAGCGCTTGTAGCTATTCACCATCAAGGTCTTCATTTTTTATGTAACATAAAAAAGACATCTACTATTATCATTTCTATACCTAATATAAAAAGGCATCTCTATACTCCACATTGTAAATTTATTTGTATATTTAATAACATGCGAAATAGTGTTAATACGTCGTCTCAATAATTCTATAGAGGTTCACCCGTAGTCTTTATCTATCTAATACATTTTAATTTAACTTAACATCAAGGAGACTCCTCGCCTAAATAACCTCTGTATTAATATAAAGTAATATAAAAAGATTTTTTACGTTATATGAATATTTTATAATATTATCTATAAATTGAATCCCCTTGAAATGATTTTAAGTGATCACGTTTCTATGACTGGCGCACAGCTTAAACGTACGAACATATATATTTTGTGTGTATCATAAATTTGAATTCTCCGAGTGTCCGTTTATGGCTTTTAAAAACGTCTAATTATTTTTATTGCTCCGTCCGAATACTAAATTATCGTAAATTGTGAAATTCGCGGTAATAAGTGGAATTCTAGACAGAGTGAAGAGTACAGAAAATCTCGTCGGTATTGTTTGAATTAATTTATGAGCCGACCCGAATAATTCGCTAATTCGACTCGAGGTTGCCGGTTTTTTAGAGTCATTGTTATATTTCAAAGTTCCAAGGTTCCGCTAAAATGTGAGAAAGTGGAAGCCAAATGTCACGGGAACGGTTTGGGAAAACTTTGACAATTAATGAAAGCTTCATTTTAGTTCTTTTGGATTGACGACTCGGTTCTTTTAATCAACGTTTTGTTGGCAGTTTTACTTTGTGAATAGTCTATGTGACAGTTTCGGATTTCTATTCCTATGTTCATCGTCCTAATATAATTCATCATCAGCCTTCATAAATCCACTGCAGAACCGAAGCCTCCCATAATGCGTTTTTGGTTATAATCCCTACACTGGGCATGCGGGTTGGTGATCGCAGAGCACCACATCTCGCACCGCCTACGCTGCTCCCCATCGGCGACCAAGTATTTATGTTACAATTTAATTTGCATTAACACTGTAATCTACGGTTTCGTCTCCACATAGTTTTGTATCAAGAATGTATCAAAACAAATACCTTGAACCTTGGAACATTACAGTCACAATCATCATCGTATAAGTATAATCTATGATCGACAAAGCCATAACCATCGTTTAAATGAATTATACATAATAAACATTTTAGCATGACATTTCAGTATCTCACTCTGTTCCGTTGGCTATTGACTAAATATAGCCACAGAGTAACTCACCCGCAAGGTTGTAAGCTTGTGATTAGCATAAATTTGTCTAAAGCTTTTACATATGGATCGCTTTAAACGTGTCAATATGCAAAATTGAAGGTTGTAAAAATATTCGGACGTAATTTTTGCTTTAGCACACTCCGTTATTGTTACACTCAGTCAATAGCTGAGTAAAACGATTTGTGTGAGGATAAAAACCGTATTTTCTGATAATGTAACACAATGTTAGTTTTTGTAACAGTTCACGTGCGATGTCGCACCAATGTATTCACGTCAATAACCGTCAAACTTTTTGTCAGTTAAGTGTACTTGAGTACATTCGAGTGACAAAAAGCATGTTGTTTAATGATTGTGATGTTGTCAACTTGTCATTGTTGTTTCTTGTTACACTTTGCGATGTCCGATTTGTATTTTACAGGAAATATTTGCTATGTTACAATAGGAAATTGTTGAATCGATACATTTTATCTGTGATTATTGTAATTAGTATCAATTAATGTGATTATTTATTTATTTATTTTATTCCTTTGTAACACGTTAAAATAACCAGTAATAATAATAATTATAATAATAAACTAACTAGTAATAGGGCATAATTATTGCCTAATGACATTCTCGACCAGTCAACACCGGCTGACGGACACAGTATGCGGTGGGCACAGCAAAGCCATTATAACGTTTTACATATTACCAATAATTGGTTGCAATATAATAGGTGTTACTT